>PYHX02000158.1:31566580-31607934 GCA_004302925.2 Cochliomyia hominivorax
TGAAATCACTTTTAGTTTTTTACCAAAAATCGATTTTTTTATGAAAAACTAAATTGCATTTTATAGCTAAACTAGAAGAGTTAAAGCCAAAAGACAAATTTGAAATCACTTTATTTTTTACCCAAAAATCGAGTTTTTATATATGAAAAACTAAAATTGCATTTTATAGCTAAACTAGAAGAGTTAGAGCCAAAAGGGCAGTAATTTAAAATCACTTTTAGTTTTTGCAAAAAATCGGCTTTTTATGAAAAACTAAAATTGCATTTTATAGCTAAACTAGAAGAGTTAAGCCAAAAGGACAGCATTTGAAATCACTTTTATTTTTTACCAAAAATCGGTTTTTTATATGAAAAACTAAAATTGCATTTTATAGCTAAACTAGAAGAGTTAAAGCCAAAAGGACAATAATTTGAAATCACTTTTAGTTTTTACCAAAAATCGTTTTTTATATGAAAAACTAAAATTGCATTTTATAGCTAAACTAGAAGAGTTAGAGCCAAAAGGGCAATAATTTGAAATCACTTTTATTTTTACCAAAAATCGGTTTTTTTAATAAAAACTAAAATTGCATTTTATAGCTAAACTAGAAGAGTTAGAGCCAAAAGGACATAATTTGAAATCACTTTTAGTTTTTACCAAAAATCGATTTTTTATGAAAAACTAAATTGAATTTTATAGCTAAACTAGAGAGTTAGAGCCAAAAGGACAATAATTTGAAATCACTTTTATTTTTACCAAAAATCGTTTTTTATATGAAAAACTAAAATTGCATTTTATAGCTAAACTAGAAGAGTTAGAGCCAAAAGACAATAATTTGAAATCACTTTTAGTTTTTACCAAAAATCGATTTTTTATGAAAAACTAAAATTGCATTTTATAGCTAAACTAGAAGAGTTAAAGCCAAAAGGACCAAGAATTTGAAATCACTTTTATTTTTTACCAAAAAATCCGGTTTTTTATATGAAAAAACTAAAATTGCATTTTATAGCTAAACTAGAAGAGTTAGAGCCAAAAGGACAATAATTTGAAATCACTTTTAGTTTTTACCAAAAATCGGTTTTTTATGAAAAACTAAAATTGCATTTTATAGCTAAACTAGAAGAGTTAGAGCCAAAAGGACAATAATTTGAAATCACTTTTAGTTTTTACCCAAAATCGGTTTTTTTATGAAAAACTAAAATTGCATTTTATAGCTAAACTAGAAGAGTTAGAGCCAAAAGACAAGAATTTGAAATCACTTTTAGTTTTACCCAAAAATCGGTTTTTTATATGAAAAACTAAAATTGCATTTTATAGCTAAACTAGAAGAGTTAGAGCCAAAAGGACAA
The DNA here is from genome assembly GCA_004302925.2 of Cochliomyia hominivorax. Classification (NCBI taxonomy): domain Eukaryota; kingdom Metazoa; phylum Arthropoda; class Insecta; order Diptera; family Calliphoridae; genus Cochliomyia; species Cochliomyia hominivorax. The sequence continues at coordinate 31,567,909 of PYHX02000158.1, forward strand.
TAATTTGAAATCACTTTTATTTTTACCAAAAATCGGTTTTTTTATATGAAAACTAAAATTGCATTTTATAGCTAAACTAGAAGAGTTAGAGCCAAAAGGACAATAATTTGAAATCACTTTTAGTTTTTACCAAAAATCGATTTTTTTATGAAAAACTAAAATTGCATTTTATAGCTAAACTAGAAGAGTTAAAGCCAAAAGGACAATAATTTGAAATCACTTTTAGTTTTTACCAAAAATCGGTTTTTTTTATGAAAAACTAAAATTGCATTTTATAGCTAAACTAGAAGAGTTAGAGCCAAAAGGGCAATAATTTGAAATCACTTTTATTTTTTACCAAAAATCGGTTTTTTATATGAAAAACTAAAATTGCATTTTATAGCTAAACTAGAAGAGTTAGAGCCAAAAGGACAATAATTTGAAATCACTTTTAGTTTTTACCAAAAATCGATTTTTTATATGAAAAACTAAAATTGCATTTTATAGCTAAACTAGAAGAGTTAGAGCCAAAAGGACAATAATTTGAAATCACTTTTAGTTTTTACCAAAAATCGGTTTTTTTATGAAAAACTAAAATTGCATTTTATAGCTAAACTAGAAGAGTTAGAGCCAAAAGGACAATAATTTGAAATCACTTTTATTTTTACCAAAAATCGGTTTTTTATATGAAAAACTAAAATTGCATTTTATAGCTAAACTAGAAGAGTTAGAGCCAAAAGGACAATAATTTGAAATCACTTTTAGTTTTTACCAAAAAATCGATTTTTTTTATGAAAAACTAAAATTGCATTTTATAGCTAAACTAGAAGAGTTAGAGCCAAAAGGACAATAATTTGAAATCACTTTTATTTTTTACCTAAAATCGGTTTTTTATATGAAAAACTAAAAATTGCATTTTATAGCTAAACTAGAAGAGTTAGAGCCAAAAGGACAATAATTTGAAATCACTTTTAGTTTTTACCAAAAATCGATTTTTTTATGAAAAACTAAAATTGCATTTTATAGCTAAACTAGAAGAGTTAGAGCCAAAAGGACAATAATTTGAAATCACTTTTAGTTTTTACCAAAAATCGATTTTTTTTATGAAAAACTAAAATTGCATTTTATAGCTAAACTAGAAGAGTTAGAGCCAAAAGGACAATAATTTGAAATCACTTTTAGTTTTTACCAAAAATCGATTTTTTTATGAAAAACTAAAATTGCATTTTATAGCTAAACTAGAAGAGTTAGAGCCAAAAGGACAATAATTTGAAATCACTTTTAGTTTTTTACCAAAAATCGATTTTTTATGAAAAACTAAAATTGCATTTTATAGCTAAACTAGAAGAGTTAGAGCCAAAAGGACAATAATTTGAAATCACTTTTATTTTTTACCAAAAATCGTTTTTTTATATGAAAAACTAAAATTGCATTTTATAGCTAAACTAGAAGAGTTAGAGCCAAAAGGACAATAATTTGAAATCACTTTTATTTTTACCAAAAATCGGTTTTTTTATGAAAAACTAAAATTGCATTTTATAGCTAAACTAGAAGAGTTAGAGCCAAAAGGACAATAATTTGAAATCACTTTTAGTTTTTACCAAAAATCGGTTTTTTTATGAAAAACTAAAATTGCATTTTATAGCTAAACTAGAAGAGTTAGAGCCAAAAGGACAATAATTTGAAATCACTTTTAGTTTTTAGCCAAAAATCGATTTTTTTATGAAAAACTAAAATTGCATTTTATAGCTAAACTAGAAGAGTTAGAGCCAAAAGGACAATAATTTGAAATCACTTTAGTTTTTACCAAAATCGTTTTTTTATGAAAACTAAAATTGCATTTTAAGCTAAACCTAGAAGAGTTAGAGCCAAAAGGGCAATAATTTGAAATCACTTTTATTTTTTACCAAAAATCGGTTTTTTTATGAAAAACTAAAATTTGCATTTTATAGCTAAACTAGAAGAGTTAGAGCCAAAAGGACAATAATTTGAAATCACTTTTAGTTTTTTACCAAAAATCGATTTTTTTTATGAAAAACTAAAATTGCATTTTATAGCTAAACTAGAAGAGTTAAGCCAAAAGGAGCAAGCATTTGAAATCACTTTTATTTTTTACCAAAAATCAGTTTTTTATATGTAAAACTAAAATTGCATTTTATAGCTAAACTAGAAGAGTTAGAGCCAAAAGGGCAGTAATTTGAAATCACTTTTATTTTTACCAAAAATCGGCTTTTTTATGAAAAACTAAAATTGCATTTTATAGCTAAACTAGAAGAGTTAGAGCCAAAAGGACAATAATTTGAAATCACTTTTAGTTTTTACCAAAAATCGGTTTTTTATGAAAAACTAAAATTGCATTTTATAGCTAAACTAGAAGAGTTAAAGCCAAAAGGACAATAATTTGAAATCACTTTTATTTTTTACCAAAAATCGTTTTTTATATGAAAAACTAAAATTGCATTTTATAGCTAAACTAGAAGAGTTAGAGCCAAAAGGACAATAATTTGAAATCACTTTTAGTTTTTACCAAAAATCGATTTTTTTTATGAAAAACTAAAATTGCATTTTATAGCTAAACTAGAAGAGTTAGAGCCAAAAGGACAATAATTTGAAATCACTTTTAGTTTTTACCAAAAATCGGTTTTTTTATGAAAAACTAAAATTGCATTTTATAGCTAAACTAGAAGAGTTAGAGCCAAAAGGACAATAATTTGAAATCACTTTTATTTTTACCAAAAATCGGTTTTTTTATGAAAAACTAAAATTGCATTTTATAGCTAAACTAGAAGAGTTAGAGCCAAAAGGACAATAATTTGAAATCACTTTTAGTTTTTACCAAAAATCGATTTTTTTATGAAAAACTAAAATTGCATTTTATAGCTAAACTAGAAGAGTTAGAGCCAAAAGGACAATAATTTGAAATCACTTTTAGTTTTTACCAAAAATCGATTTTTTTATGAAAAACTAAAATTGCATTTTATAGCTAAACTAGAAGAGTTAGAGCCAAAAGGGACAATAATTTGAAATCACTTTTATTTTTACCAAAAATCGGTTTTTTATATGAAAAACTAAAATTGCATTTTATAGCTAAACTAGAAGAGTTAGAGCCAAAAGGACAAAATTTGAAATCACTTTTATTTTTACCAAAAATCGTTTTTTTATGAAAAACTAAAATTGCATTTTATAGCTAAACTAGAAGAGTTAGAGCCAAAAGGACAATAATTTGAAATCACTTTTATTTTTACCAAAAATCGGTTTTTTATATGAAAAACTAAAATTGCATTTTATAGCTAAACTAGAAGAGTTAGAGCCAAAAGGACAATAATTTGAAATCACTTTTATTTTTTACCAAAAATCGGTTTTTTTATGAAAAACTAAAATTGCATTTTATAGCTAAACTAGAAGAGTTAGAGCCAAAAGGACAATAATTTGAAATCACTTTTATTTTTACCAAAAATCGATTTTTTATATGAAAAACTAAAATTGCATTTTATAGCTAAACTAGAAGAGTTAGAGCCAAAAGGACAATAATTTGAAATCACTTTTATTTTTTACCAAAAATCGGTTTTTTTATGAAAAACTAAAATTGCATTTTATAGCTAAACTAGAAGAGTTAGAGCCAAAAGGACAATAATTTGAAATCACTTTTAGTTTTTACCAAAAATCGATTTTTTTATGAAAAACTAAAATTGCATTTTATAGCTAAACTAGAAGAGTTAGAGCCAAAAGGACAATAATTTGAAATCACTTTTAGTTTTTACCAAAAATCGGTTTTTTTATGAAAAACTAAAATTGCATTTTATAGCTAAACTAGAAGAGTTAGAGCCAAAAGGACAATAATTTGAAATCACTTTTATTTTTACCAAAAATCGGTTTTTTTATGAAAAACTAAAATTGCATTTTATAGCTAAACTAGAAGAGTTAGAGCCAAAAGGACAATAATTTGAAATCACTTTTAGTTTTTACCAAAAATCGATTTTTTTATGAAAAACTAAAATTGCATTTTATAGCTAAACTAGAAGAGTTAGAGCCAAAAGGACAATAATTTGAAATCACTTTTATTTTTTACCAAAAATCGGTTTTTTATATGAAAAACTAAAATTGCATTTTATAGCTAAACTAGAAGAGTTAGAGCCAAAAGGACAATAATTTGAAATCACTTTTAGTTTTTACCAAAAATCGATTTTTTTATGAAAAACTAAAATTGCATTTTATAGCTAAACTAGAAGAGTTAGAGCCAAAAGGACAATAATTTGAAATCACTTTTATTTTTTACCAAAAATCGGTTTTTTTATGAAAAACTAAAATTGCATTTTATAGCTAAACTAGAAGAGTTAGAGCCAAAAGGACAATAATTTGAAATCACTTTTATTTTTTACCAAAAATCGATTTTTTTATGAAAAACTAAAATTGCATTTTATAGCTAAACTAGAAGAGTTAGAGCCAAAAGGACAATAATTTGAAATCACTTTTAGTTTTTACCAAAAATCGATTTTTTATGAAAAACTAAAATTGCATTTTATAGCTAAACTAGAAGAGTTAGAGCCAAAAGGACAATAATTTGAAATCACTTTTATTTTTTACCAAAAATCGATTTTTTTATGAAAAACTAAAATTGCATTTTATAGCTAAACTAGAAGAGTTAGAGCCAAAAGGACCAAGAATTTGAAATCACTTTTATTTTTTACCAAAAATCGGTTTTTTATATGAAAAACTAAAATTGCATTTTATAGCTAAACTAGAAGAGTTAGAGCCAAAAGGACAATAATTTGAAATCACTTTTATTTTTACCAAAAATCGGTTTTTTTATGAAAAACTAAAATTGCATTTTATAGCTAAACTAGAAGAGTTAGAGCCAAAAGGACAATAATTTGAAATCACTTTTAGTTTTTACCAAAAATCGGTTTTTTTATGAAAAACTAAAATTGCATTTTATAGCTAAACTAGAAGAGTTAGAGCCAAAAGGACAATAATTTGAAATCACTTTTAGTTTTTACCAAAAATCGGTTTTTTATATGAAAAACTAAAATTGCATTTTATAGCTAAACTAGAAGAGTTAGAGCCAAAAGGACAATAATTTGAAATCACTTTTAGTTTTTACCAAAAATCGATTTTTTTATGAAAAACTAAAATTGCATTTTATAGCTAAACTAGAAGAGTTAGAGCCAAAAGGACAATAATTTGAAATCACTTTTATTTTTTACCAAAAATCGGTTTTTTTATGAAAAACTAAAATTGCATTTTATAGCTAAACTAGAAGAGTTAGAGCCAAAAGGACAATAATTTGAAATCACTTTTATTTTTTACCAAAAATCGATTTTTTTATGAAAAACTAAAATTGCATTTTATAGCTAAACTAGAAGAGTTAGAGCCAAAAGGACAATAATTTGAAATCACTTTTATTTTTTACCAAAAATCGGTTTTTTATATGAAAAACTAAAATTGCATTTTATAGCTAAACTAGAAGAGTTAGAGCCAAAAGGACAATAATTTGAAATCACTTTTAGTTTTTACCAAAAATCGATTTTTTTATGAAAAACTAAAATTGCATTTTATAGCTAAACTAGAAGAGTTAGAGCCAAAAGGACAATAATTTGAAATCACTTTTATTTTTACCAAAAATCGATTTTTTATATGAAAAACTAAAATTGCATTTTATAGCTAAACTAGAAGAGTTAGAGCCAAAAGGACAATAATTTGAAATCACTTTTAGTTTTTACCAAAAATCGGTTTTTTATATGAAAAACTAAAATTGCATTTTATAGCTAAACTAGAAGAGTTAGAGCCAAAAGGACAATAATTTGAAATCACTTTTATTTTTACCAAAAATCGGTTTTTTATATGAAAAACTAAAATTGCATTTTATAGCTAAACTAGAAGAGTTAGAGCCAAAAGGACAATAATTTGAAATCACTTTTAGTTTTTACCAAAAATCGATTTTTTTATGAAAAACTAAAATTGCATTTTATAGCTAAACTAGAAGAGTTAGAGCCAAAAGGACAATAATTTGAAATCACTTTTATTTTTTACCAAAAATCGGTTTTTTATATGAAAAACTAAAATTGCATTTTATAGCTAAACTAGAAGAGTTAGAGCCAAAAGGACAATAATTTGAAATCACTTTTATTTTTACCAAAAATCGGTTTTTTTATGAAAAACTAAAATTGCATTTTATAGCTAAACTAGAAGAGTTAGAGCCAAAAGGACAATAATTTGAAATCACTTTTAGTTTTTACCAAAAATCGATTTTTTTATGAAAAACTAAAATTGCATTTTATAGCTAAACTAGAAGAGTTAGAGCCAAAAGGACAATAATTTGAAATCACTTTTAGTTTTTACCAAAAATCGATTTTTTTATGAAAAACTAAAATTGCATTTTATAGCTAAACTAGAAGAGTTAGAGCCAAAAGGACAATAATTTGAAATCACTTTTATTTTTACCAAAAATCGGTTTTTTATATGAAAAACTAAAATTGCATTTTATAGCTAAACTAGAAGAGTTAGAGCCAAAAGGACAATAATTTGAAATCACTTTTAGTTTTTACCAAAAATCGATTTTTTTATGAAAAACTAAAATTGCATTTTATAGCTAAACTAGAAGAGTTAGAGCCAAAAGGACAATAATTTGAAATCACTTTTATTTTTACCAAAAATCGGTTTTTTATATGAAAAACTAAAATTGCATTTTATAGCTAAACTAGAAGAGTTAGAGCCAAAAGGACAATAATTTGAAATCACTTTTAGTTTTTACCAAAAATCGATTTTTTTATGAAAAACTAAAATTGCATTTTATAGCTAAACTAGAAGAGTTAGAGCCAAAAGGACAATAATTTGAAATCACTTTTAGTTTTTACCAAAAATCGGTTTTTTTATGAAAAACTAAAATTGCATTTTATAGCTAAACTAGAAGAGTTAGAGCCAAAAGGACAATAATTTGAAATCACTTTTATTTTTTACCAAAAATCGGTTTTTTATATGAAAAACTAAAATTGCATTTTATAGCTAAACTAGAAGAGTTAGAGCCAAAAGGACAATAATTTGAAATCACTTTTAGTTTTTACCAAAAATCGATTTTTTTATGAAAAACTAAAATTGCATTTTATAGCTAAACTAGAAGAGTTAGAGCCAAAAGGACAATAATTTGAAATCACTTTTAGTTTTTACCAAAAATCGATTTTTTTATGAAAAACTAAAATTGCATTTTATAGCTAAACTAGAAGAGTTAGAGCCAAAAGGACAATAATTTGAAATCACTTTTATTTTTACCAAAAATCGGTTTTTTATATGAAAAACTAAAATTGCATTTTATAGCTAAACTAGAAGAGTTAGAGCCAAAAGGACAATAATTTGAAATCACTTTTATTTTTACCAAAAATCGGTTTTTTTATGAAAAACTAAAATTGCATTTTATAGCTAAACTAGAAGAGTTAGAGCCAAAAGGACAATAATTTGAAATCACTTTTATTTTTACCAAAAATCGGTTTTTTATATGAAAAACTAAAATTGCATTTTATAGCTAAACTAGAAGAGTTAGAGCCAAAAGGACAATAATTTGAAATCACTTTTATTTTTACCAAAAATCGGTTTTTTTATGAAAAACTAAAATTGCATTTTATAGCTAAACTAGAAGAGTTAGAGCCAAAAGGACAATAATTTGAAATCACTTTTATTTTTTACCAAAAATCGGTTTTTTATATGAAAAACTAAAATTGCATTTTATAGCTAAACTAGAAGAGTTAGAGCCAAAAGGACAATAATTTGAAATCACTTTTATTTTTTACCAAAAATCGGTTTTTTTATGAAAAACTAAAATTGCATTTTATAGCTAAACTAGAAGAGTTAGAGCCAAAAGGACAATAATTTGAAATCACTTTTAGTTTTTACCAAAAATCGATTTTTTTATGAAAAACTAAAATTGCATTTTATAGCTAAACTAGAAGAGTTAGAGCCAAAAGGACAATAATTTGAAATCACTTTTAGTTTTTACCAAAAATCGATTTTTTTATGAAAAACTAAAATTGCATTTTATAGCTAAACTAGAAGAGTTAGAGCCAAAAGGACAATAATTTGAAATCACTTTTATTTTTACCAAAAATCGGTTTTTTATATGAAAAACTAAAATTGCATTTTATAGCTAAACTAGAAGAGTTAGAGCCAAAAGGACAATAATTTGAAATCACTTTTAGTTTTTACCAAAAATCGATTTTTTTATGAAAAACTAAAATTGCATTTTATAGCTAAACTAGAAGAGTTAGAGCCAAAAGGACAATAATTTGAAATCACTTTTAGTTTTTACCAAAAATCGATTTTTTTATGAAAAACTAAAATTGCATTTTATAGCTAAACTAGAAGAGTTAGAGCCAAAAGGACAATAATTTGAAATCACTTTTATTTTTACCAAAAATCGATTTTTTTATGAAAAACTAAAATTGCATTTTATAGCTAAACTAGAAGAGTTAGAGCCAAAAGGACAATAATTTGAAATCACTTTTAGTTTTTACCAAAAATCGATTTTTTTATGAAAAACTAAAATTGCATTTTATAGCTAAACTAGAAGAGTTAGAGCCAAAAGGACAATAATTTGAAATCACTTTTATTTTTACCAAAAATCGGTTTTTTATATGAAAAACTAAAATTGCATTTTATAGCTAAACTAGAAGAGTTAGAGCCAAAAGGACAATAATTTGAAATCACTTTTATTTTTTACCAAAAATCGTTTTTTTATGAAAAACTAAAATTGCATTTTATAGCTAAACTAGAAGAGTTAGAGCCAAAAGGACAATAATTTGAAATCACTTTTAGTTTTTACCAAAAATCGTTTTTTATATGAAAAACTAAAATTGCATTTTATAGCTAAACTAGAAGAGTTAGAGCCAAAAGGACAATAATTTGAAATCACTTTTAGTTTTTACCAAAAATCGATTTTTTTATGAAAAACTAAAATTGCATTTTATAGCTAAACTAGAAGAGTTAGAGCCAAAAGGACAATAATTTGAAATCACTTTTATTTTTTACCAAAAATCGGTTTTTTATATGAAAAACTAAAATTGCATTTTATAGCTAAACTAGAAGAGTTAGAGCCAAAAGGACAATAATTTGAAATCACTTTTATTTTTTACCAAAAATCGGTTTTTTATATGAAAAACTAAAATTGCATTTTATAGCTAAACTAGAAGAGTTAGAGCCAAAAGGACAATAATTTGAAATCACTTTTATTTTTACCAAAAATCGGTTTTTTATATGAAAAACTAAAATTGCATTTTATAGCTAAACTAGAAGAGTTAGAGCCAAAAGGACAATAATTTGAAATCACTTTTATTTTTACCAAAAATCGGTTTTTTTATGAAAAACTAAAATTGCATTTTATAGCTAAACTAGAAGAGTTAGAGCCAAAAGGACAATAATTTGAAATCACTTTTAGTTTTTACCAAAAATCGATTTTTTATATGAAAAACTAAAATTGCATTTTATAGCTAAACTAGAAGAGTTAGAGCCAAAAGGACAATAATTTGAAATCACTTTTATTTTTTACCAAAAATCGTTTTTTATATGAAAAACTAAAATTGCATTTTATAGCTAAACTAGAAGAGTTAGAGCCAAAAGGACAATAATTTGAAATCACTTTTAGTTTTTACCAAAAATCGATTTTTTATGAAAAACTAAAATTGCATTTTATAGCTAAACTAGAAGAGTTAGAGCCAAAAGGACAATAATTTGAAATCACTTTTATTTTTTACCAAAAATCGGTTTTTTTATGAAAAACTAAAATTGCATTTTATAGCTAAACTAGAAGAGTTAGAGCCAAAAGGGCAATAATTTGAAATCACTTTATTTTTACCAAAAATCGGTTTTTTATATGAAAAACTAAAATTGCATTTAAGCTAAACTAGAATAGTTTAGAGCCAAAAGACAATAATTTGAAAATCACTTTTAGTTTTTACCAAAAATCGATTTTTTTATGAAAAACTAAAAATTGCATTTTATAGCTAAACTAGAAGAGTTTAGAGCCAAAAGGACAATAATTGAAATCACTTTTAGTTTTTTACCAAAAATCGATTTTTTATGAAAAACTAAAATTGCATTTTATAGCTAAACTAGAAGAGTAGAGCAAAAGACCAAGAATTTGAAATCACTTTTAGTTTTTACAAAATCGATTTTTTATGAAAAACTAAATTTGCATTTTATAGCTAAACTAGAAGAGTTAGAGCCAAAAGGACAATAATTTGAAATCACTTTTAGTTTTTACCAAAAATCGATTTTTTATATGAAAAACTAAAATTGCATTTTATAGCTAAACTAGAAGAGTTAGAGCCAAAAGGACAATAATTTGAAATCACTTTTAGTTTTTACCAAAAATCGATTTTTTTATGAAAAACTAAAATTGCATTTTATAGCTAAACTAGAAGAGTTAGAGCCAAAAGGACAATAATTTGAAATCACTTTTATTTTTACCAAAAATCGATTTTTTTATGAAAAACTAAAATTGCATTTTATAGCTAAACTAGAAGAGTTAGAGCCAAAAGGACAATAATTTGAAATCACTTTTAGTTTTTACCAAAAATCGATTTTTTTATGAAAAACTAAAATTGCATTTTATAGCTAAACTAGAAGAGTTAGAGCCAAAAGGACAATAATTTGAAATCACTTTTATTTTTACCAAAAATCGATTTTTTTATGAAAAACTAAAATTGCATTTTATAGCTAAACTAGAAGAGTTAGAGCCAAAAGGACAATAATTTGAAATCACTTTTAGTTTTTACCAAAAATCGATTTTTTTATGAAAAACTAAAATTGCATTTTATAGCTAAACTAGAAGAGTTAGAGCCAAAAGGACAATAATTTGAAATCACTTTTAGTTTTTACCAAAAATCGATTTTTTTATGAAAAACTAAAATTGCATTTTATAGCTAAACTAGAAGAGTTAGAGCCAAAAGGACAATAATTTGAAATCACTTTTATTTTTACCAAAAATCGATTTTTTATATGAAAAACTAAAATTGCATTTTATAGCTAAACTAGAAGAGTTAGAGCCAAAAGGACAATAATTTGAAATCACTTTTAGTTTTTACCAAAAATCGATTTTTTTATGAAAAACTAAAATTGCATTTTATAGCTAAACTAGAAGAGTTAGAGCCAAAAGGACAATAATTTGAAATCACTTTTAGTTTTTACCAAAAATCGATTTTTTATATGAAAAACTAAAATTGCATTTTATAGCTAAACTAGAAGAGTTAGAGCCAAAAGGACAATAATTTGAAATCACTTTTATTTTTACCAAAAATCGATTTTTTTATGAAAAACTAAAATTGCATTTTATAGCTAAACTAGAAGAGTTAGAGCCAAAAGGACAATAATTTGAAATCACTTTTATTTTTTACCAAAAATCGATTTTTTTATGAAAAACTAAAATTGCATTTTATAGCTAAACTAGAAGAGTTAGAGCCAAAAGGACAATAATTTGAAATCACTTTTAGTTTTTACCAAAAATCGATTTTTTTTATGAAAAACTAAAATTGCATTTTATAGCTAAACTAGAAGAGTTAGAGCCAAAAGGACAATAATTTGAAATCACTTTTATTTTTACCAAAAATCGATTTTTTTATGAAAAACTAAAATTGCATTTTATAGCTAAACTAGAAGAGTTAGAGCCAAAAGGACAATAATTTGAAATCACTTTTAGTTTTTACCAAAAATCGATTTTTTTATGAAAAACTAAAATTGCATTTTATAGCTAAACTAGAAGAGTTAGAGCCAAAAGGACAATAATTTGAAATCACTTTTATTTTTTACCAAAAATCGGTTTTTTATATGAAAAACTAAAATTGCATTTTATAGCTAAACTAGAAGAGTTAGAGCCAAAAGGACAATAATTTGAAATCACTTTTATTTTTACCAAAAATCGATTTTTTATATGAAAAACTAAAATTGCATTTTATAGCTAAACTAGAAGAGTTAGAGCCAAAAGGACAATAATTTGAAATCACTTTTATTTTTACCAAAAATCGATTTTTTTATGAAAAACTAAAATTGCATTTTATAGCTAAACTAGAAGAGTTAGAGCCAAAAGGACAATAATTTGAAATCACTTTTATTTTTACCAAAAATCGGTTTTTTATATGAAAAACTAAAATTGCATTTTATAGCTAAACTAGAAGAGTTAGAGCCAAAAGGACAATAATTTGAAATCACTTTTAGTTTTTACCAAAAATCGATTTTTTTATGAAAAACTAAAATTGCATTTTATAGCTAAACTAGAAGAGTTAAAGCCAAAAGGACAATAATTTGAAATCACTTTTAGTTTTTACCAAAAATCGGTTTTTTATATGAAAAACTAAAATTGCATTTTATAGCTAAACTAGAAGAGTTAGAGCCAAAAGGACAATAATTTGAAATCACTTTTATTTTTACCAAAAATCGATTTTTTATATGAAAAACTAAAATTGCATTTTATAGCTAAACTAGAAGAGTTAGAGCCAAAAGGACAATAATTTGAAATCACTTTTAGTTTTTACCAAAAATCGATTTTTTTATGAAAAACTAAAATTGCATTTTATAGCTAAACTAGAAGAGTTAGAGCCAAAAGGACAATAATTTGAAATCACTTTAGTTTTTACCAAAAATCGATTTTTTTATGAAAAACTAAAATTGCATTTTATAGCTAAACTAGAAGAGTTAGAGCCAAAAGGACAATAATTTGAATCACTTTTATTTTTGGCAAAATCGATTTTTTATATGGAAAAACTAAAATTGCCATTTTATAGCTAAACTAGAAGAGTTAGAGCCAAAAGGACAATAATTTGAAAATCACTTTTATTTTTACCAAAAATCGGTTTTTTATGAAAAACTAAAATTGCATTTTATAGCTAAACTAGAAGAGTTAGAGCCAAAAGGACAATAATTTGAAATCACTTTTAGTTTTACCAAAAATCGATTTTTTTATGAAAAACTAAATTGCATTTTATAGCTAAACTAGAAGAGTTAGAGCCAAAAGGAACAATAATTTGAAATCACTTTTAGTTTTTACCAAAAATCGGTTTTTTATTGAAAAACTAAAATTGCATTTTATAGCTAAACTAGAAGAGTTAGAGCCAAAAGGACAATAATTTGAAATCACTTTTATTTTTACCAAAAATCGATTTTTTTATGAAAAACTAAAATTGCATTTTATAGCTAACTAGAAGAGTTAGAGCCAAAAGGAACAAAATTGAAATCACTTTTATTTTCGATAAAATCGATTTTTTATATGAAAAACTAAAATTGCATTTTATAGCTAAACTAGAAGAGTTAGAGCCAAAAGGACAATAATTTGAAATCACTTTTATTTTCCGAATAAAAAATCCGATTTCTGTATATGGAAAAACTAAAATCTGCATTTTATTAGTAAACTAGAAGGAGTTAGAGCCCAAAAGGATAAAAATCTTGTTAATCACTTTTAGTTTCGAATTACCAAAATCGATTTTTTGATATGAAAAACTAAAATTGCATTTTAAGCTTAAACTAGAAGAGTTAGAAGCCAAAAGGGACAAAAATCTGTTAATCACTTTTATTTTTCGAATAAAAATCGAATTTTTTATAATGAAAAACTAAAATTTGCATTTTATATTGCCTAAACTAGAAGAGTTAGAGCCAAAAGGACAATAATTGTTATTCACTTTTAGTTTTCCGAATAAAAATCGATTTTTTATATGAAAAACTAAATTGCATTTTATGAGCATAAACTAGAAGAGTTAGAGCCAAAAAGGACAAAAATCTTTGGAATCACTTTATTTTTTTACCAAAATCGATTTTTTTATGAAAAACTAAAATTGCATTTTATAGCTAAACTAGAAGAGTTAGAGCCAAAAGGACAATAATTTGAAATCACTTTTATTTTTACCAAAAATCGATTTTTTATGAAAAACTAAAATTGCATTTTATAGCTAAACTAGAAGAGTTAAAGCCAAAGGACAATAATTTGAAATCACTTTTTATTTTTTACCAAAAATGAAAAAATAAATTGCATTTATTAATAGAAAGAATAGACAAAAATATAGATTTTTATCCAAATGTTTTAAAAAAACTATTATTTTTATTAACTAAATGATTTAAAAGGAAACTATAATTAACAAAGAAGAGTTCAATCTTTTAGTGTTTTAACAATATAAGAAATTGCATTTTTTTTATGTAATAAAATGATTTTATATAGAATAATTTAATAAATAGATTTTAAGCTAAAAGAAGAGTTAGAGCCAAAAGGATTATTCTAAAGGTATTTAAAAATTTCTTAAAAAGATTTTTATACCAAAAATTATTTTTTATATGAAAGACTAAAGATTTATAAATAAACATTTTATTAATAGCCAAAAAAAATTTAAGGATTTTAAAGCCTACATAAAATATGGTAAACTTATGAATATGTTATTTGAAAAATCACTTTTTTTTTTATTTTTTACCAAAAATTTGAAATTTTTTTTTTACCAAAAAAATTTTTTATAAAAAAAATTGCATTTTATAGCTAAACTAGAAGAGTTAAAGCCAAAAGGACAATAATTTGAAATCACTTTTAGTTTTTACCAAAAATCGATTTTTTATGAAAAACTAAAATTGCATTTTATAGCTAAACTAGAAGAGTTAGAGCCAAAAAGGGCAATATTTGAAATCACTTTTATTTTTTACCAAAAATCGATTTTATTTTTTTATTGAAAAACTAAAATTGCATTTTATAGCTAAACTAGAAGAGTTAGAGCCAAAAGACAATAATTGAAATCACTTTTATTTTTTACCAAAAATCGGTTTTTTATGAAAAACTAAATTGCATTTTATAGCTAAACTAGAAGAGTTAGAGCCAAAAAGGACAATAATTTGAAATCACTTTTAGTTTTTACCAAAAATCGATTTTTTATGAAAAACTAAAATTGCATTTTATAGCTAAACTAGAAGAGTTAGAGCCAAAAGGACAATAATTTGAAATCACTTTTAGTTTTTACCAAAAATCGATTTTTATGAAAAACTAAAATTGCATTTTATAGCTAAACTAGAAGAGTTAGAGCCAAAGGACAATAATTTGAAATCACTTTTATTTTTACCAAAAATCGGTTTTTATATGAAAAACTAAAATTGCATTTTATAGCTAAACTAGAAGAGTTAGAGCCAAAAGGACAATAATTTGAAATCACTTTTATTTTTACCAAAAATCGATTTTTTTATGAAAAACTAAAATTGCATTTTATAGCTAAACTAGAAGAGTTAGAGCCAAAAGGACAATAATTTGAAATCACTTTAGTTTTACCAAAAATCGATTTTTTATGAAAAACTAAAATTGCATTTTATAGCTAAACTAGAAGAGTTAGAGCCAAAAGGAAAAATTTGAAATCACTTTTAGTTTTTTACCAAAAATCTTTTTTTTATGAAAAACTAAAATTGCATTTTATAGCTAAACTAGAAGAGTTAGAGCCAAAAGGGACAATAATTTGAAATCACTTTTAGTTTTTACCAAAAATCGGATTTTTTATATGAAAAACTAAAATTGCATTTTATAGCTAAACTAGAAGAGTTAGAGCCAAAAGGACAATAATTTGAAATCACTTTTAGTTTTACCAAAAATCGATTTTTTTATGAAAACTAAAATTGCATTTATAGCTAAACTAGAAGAGTTAGAGCCAAAAGGACAATAATTTGAAATCACTTTTAGTTTTTACCAAAAATCTTTTTTTATGAAAAACTAAAATTGCATTTTATAGCTAAACTAGAAGAGTTAGAGCCAAAAGGGCAATAATTTGAAATCACTTTTATTTTCGAATAAAAATCGATTTTTTATATGAAAAACTAAAATTCATTTTATAGCTAAACTAGAAGAGTTAGAGCCAAAAGGACAAAAATCTGTTATCACTTTTATTTTCGAATAAAAATCGATTTTTTATATGAAAAACTAAAATTGCATTTTATAGCTAAACTAGAAGAGTTAGAGCCAAAAGAACAAAATTGTTATCACTTTTATTTGAATTAAAAATCGATTTTTTATATGAAAAACTAAATTGCATTTTATAGCTAAACTAGAAGAGTTAGAGCCAAAAGGACAAAATCTGTTATCACTTTTATTTTCAGATAAAAAATCGATTTTTTATATGAGAAACTAAAATTGCATTTTATAGCTAAACTAGAAGAGTTAGAGCCAAAAGGACAAAAATTTGTTATCACTTTTATTTTTATTAAAAATCGATTTTTTATATGAAAAACTAAAATTGCATTTTATAGCTAAACTAGAAGAGTTAGAGCCAAAAGAACAAAAATTTGTTATCACTTTTATTTCGAATTAAAAATCGAATTTTTTATATGAAAAACTAAATTGCCATTTTATAGCTAAACTAGAAGAGTAGAGCCAAAAGAACAAAAATTTGTTATCACTTTTATTTTACTAAAAATCGATTTTTTTATATGAAAAACTAAAATTGCATTTTATAGCTAAACTAGAAGAGTTAGAGCCAAAAGAACAAAAATTGTTATCACTTTTATTTTTATTAAAAATCGATTTTTTATATGAAAAACTAAATTGCATTTTATAGCTAAACTAGCAGAGTTAGAGCCAAAAGAACAAAAATCTGTTATCACTTTTATTTTCGAATACAAATCGATTTTTTATATGAAAAACTAAAATTGCATTTTATAGCTAAACTAGCAGAGTTAGAGCCAAAAGGACAATAATCTGTTATCACTTTTATTTTCGAATAAAAATCGATTTTTATATGAAAAACTAAAATTGCATTTTATAGCTAAACTAGAAGAGTAAGAGCCAAAAGGACATAATTTGTTATCACTTTTATTTTTACTAAAAATCGATTTTTTATATGAAAACTAAATTGCATTTATAGCTAAACTAGAAGAGTTAGTGCTAAAAGGACAAAAATCTGTTATCACTTTTATTTTCGAATACAAATCGATTTTTTATATGAAAAAACTAAGATTGCATTTTATAGCTAAACTAGCAGAGTTAGAGCCAAAAGGACAATAATCTGTTATCACTTTTATTTTTATTAAAAATCGATTTTTTATATGAAAAACTAAAATTGCATTTTATAGCTAAACTAGCAGAGTTAGAGCCAAAAGGACAAAAATTTGTTATCACTTTTATTTTTATTAAAATCGATTTTTTATATGAAAAACTAAAATTGCATTTTATAGCTAAACTAGAAGAGTTAGAGCCAAAAGGACAAAAATTTGTTATCACTTTTATTTTTATTAAAAATCGATTTTTTATATGAAAAACTAAAATTGCATTTTATGAATAAACTAGAAGTTTTAGAGCAAAAAGGACTTGAAGCTGTTATCCCTTTTTTATGTTCCTTGAATAAAGTATGCACAATTCATTTTTTTAATTATTTATTAAGTAGTTTTTTCTTCATTGTATAATATTATATAAATAGATTTTGTTTATTTTTAATTATAGCTTTTTTGTTTTATTAAAACTTAAAAAGTTAACAATTGTGATTTGAATAGTTTTATACAGGAAAAGTGATAAATGATATTAAAATATGAGCAAAATAATGAAATTTAACAGTTAAGAATGATGTAACATATACAGCGATCAACATAAGTTATCTAATTATCTATTTTTTCCATGTGATCACTTTTTCAAGTGCTATTTGAAATAATTTCATCGATATTTTTATTAAATTCTGCTCAAAATCGTTATTTTGATCTTAAAAGATAACTTATGTAATTCTGAGTTTGAATTATGATGGTATATATCGTAATGGTTCGAAAATGGGAGAATCATTTGAAGTAAAAAACTAAATTTTTTGATTTTTTCTTGAACAATTTTAATTAAAAATTAAAATTAAACTTTAATGGACATTTATTAATTCCCATGAATCAGGGAATTAATAAATGTCCATTTTTCAAATGCAAGTACCCAAATTCACAACTCTTTTAAACGTGTTTAATAATGGACATTTTTCATTAAAATGATCGAACTGTCTTTAATAATCTTTCTTGAGTGTTTGTTTACCTTACAAGAACAGTGAGATTGAAAAATTAAAATGAAATTTTAATCCTTTTTCGGAAACCCTTCCATTAACGTTTTTAATCTACCAAACTTTTGGACACATTTTTTGTGCTCAATAATTCTTGTTTAACAAGCTCCGAGCAGGTTGTTCATGGCACAAATACCATACTGTTTTTGTTCCACTCTAGGGCTTGTTTACCATTTCGACTTCTTTTGAGTCTGGGTAAAGTTCTTCCAGTACTGTTTAATAACATTGGAAACAGTTTGACAGCAGACCTTTAAATACTTGTCGAACTTTTTGTAGGATCAAGGTTCCGTTGAAAATATATTAAATATTTTCAGATTAACAAAATATTTGTTTGACATTAAACAGGTTTTACAAAGGTAACTTGATAAAAAACCATCAATAATAAGACGGTTGTTAAGAATTTTTCGATCTCACTCTTTATAAGAGATAATATGCACATGTAGGCATAGTTTTTATATAGAGATTTACAATTTTTTTTAGAGATTTAACATGTTTTTTGGTCTCAATTCCTAAATCAACACAACCGAGATGGTCAAACTTGGATGGTCACCAACTAAGTTCCTGACCTGAAAGCGGTCTGTACTCATAATCACCTCACCTCTACCGCTAAAAACAAAACATAATTATTTCCAAAAACAATATATTGGACTTAAAAAAGTATATAAAACAATTGTAAACATGGGTTAAAAGTCGATTTCGACTTAAATATCTATGAAGCTATATAGATTATAGATTCTAGAGATTTACAAGGAATATCAGTATACAAAATTGTCTATTTTCTAAATACAATAAAATTTTTTAAAAATCCACATACCAAAAGTGGATAAATTTGGAGGGTCACCAACTATGCCTCTGACCAGATAGTTGTCCGTACTTCTCCAACATTAACTCGAAAACTCTTCACCTCTCATCATGTAAAATTTTATTGGAATATTTCTAAGGGTTCTAAAGGTTTAGAGTTATTTCCAAAAATCGTTTTCTCCTCTTTCAATTATGGATTTCAGCTCAAGCTTAAACTTTTCCGCAGTTACTGAATCTACACTGGCTGACTCTTCTTTGCTTTTATACCTATCAGTATGTCAAATTTACAAATGAATGAAAAACAATTCTAGTTCAGATATTTGTTTCTAAAAATTGACGAAATTATTATTTATTTTCAAATTTTTCAAATAAATAAAATTAACTTGTTATTTGTCCTAAAAGAAACATTTTTTTAATTAATATTAATAAATTTATTAATCAAATCGTATATTGTCACTTATGTAAAATAGGTTTAAATGTCTTTTTTATTAATTCTTTTAAATAAATTTTTACTAAATTATAATTTCTTTTTAAATAAATATTAATTAAAAAAAAAACTTATTTTAAAATATCATCTTATGGGAGAATTTTATTCTTAAAAAAATAAAAAAAATTTTGCATTTTGTTTATAGAAGAAATAAAAAATTCAACTAAAATAATTACACTAGAGCCCCGACTTGCGTCGTTAATGGGAACTGGAGAAAGGCGACGCAGATCGAATTGCCTTTTTCTATAAAAGTCACTGAAAAAACGAGTATAAATACTTTTGTGGCGTAAGTAGTATATTTTATGCCATTTTCCTCGTACATGCTCAGATTAGACATCTCCAAAAATTTGATGTTCTAGTGCGTTATCGACTAACAAAAACATCTAGAACTCTACTATAGCATTAAAACATCACAATTTTCTAATGTTTTTATGATCTCCATTCCGGAACGACATGAGTCACTCTCCGCCAAAGATTGTCAACCAGAACGAATAAGCAGATACAGCTGAACTGTTACAACAACAACTTTTAACCAATTTTTAAATAGAACACCCAGACAAGTTTTTTATTAGAGCTCCTGTATAGCGGGTGGTCTCTGTTATTTATATTTTTCACTGTTCTTGGATTTTCCTCTTTTTTGACAAGTAAGTTCCAAAAAAGACCTATTTCGATGGTATTCAAAATCTGCTTAACAGAATATCCTCCTCTTTCAATTATGACTCTCAGATCAAGCTTGAACATTTCTGCAGCTACTGAATTTGCACTGGCTGACTCTTTTTTAAATGCCACATTATGTAACTTTGCTCGAGTTTTAAATCGGTTAAACCAACGGCTTCGAAATCATGCAGTATTTTTTGTAAGGTCGACATAGAGCTTTATTCATTATTTCGTTCTTGCTCAGTGGCATTATTTGCTTATTTTTATCATGTATCCAAATTGAAAGAAGGGACCCCATCTAAACATGTAAGGGATTTCCTGCTAGATTGTATTGGTGTGCCAAAGCTAATTGATTTATTTTATCACTGTCTCTGTTGCAAATTGTTTTTACTGTTGTAGGTGGTAGTCCAAGAGCTCTTCCTATATTTACAGCCTTTTCTCCTGATTTAAAATGTTTTATTACCTCAAACTTTAATTCTAAACTTATTAATTTTAGCGAATCAACCACTAAATTCTGAACATAATCATTCTTACGCAACTTATATAACAAAGAAAAGGGAATTCCCCTTTTCCACAAAGCTGAAGCAAAAAAAATTAACCGCCTCAAGCGGTTAAATAGAATTTTAAAGTTCTTAAAAAGCGAGGCAAACGACTTAAGTCAGGTTATTAAAGCAAGTTATCTCAGCGCAATCCACAACTTATTCACAGCACGAAACTGTCAAAATACAGGCTTATTAACCATAACAGAAGAAGGAAAAAAATTCTTTAAAGTTAAGGAGCATAATGAATTGCTAAATTAGCAATTCCTTCCAGGATGTTATTTCAATATTACACAGTTGACGTTATCACTAAGAAAAAGACACTCGTATATACGAACACAGCATACTAATGTATACGTGTTTGCAAGATCCCTTCGATCCGAATTCGTATATAACAGCTTTGAACGACATTCACAGAATTGCCTTAAATTCGGCAATTTCGAATTCAAATTGCTCAATTTCTTAGCCTGGAATTGAACAATAACATGAACCGAAATTAATAAATATACTTATTCCTTCCATTTGTTACAACAACTACAACGCAAGTCGGCGCTTTAGTGTATTATATAAAGGGAAACGAATTTGAGATTAAAAAGAAAATTCTTTAAAAATTATTAATTAATATAAATAAAATTAATGCATAATAACAGAATTATTAAATAATTAAGAAAAAAAAATACATATAAAATAAAACATTTCAAATTTAAATTACAATTTATAGTTTATAGTTTAGTTTTACATTTGTTTTTAGTTAAGTTTAGATTTAATTTTATTATTTTTAATATTTTCTAATTTAACATTAAATGGCTTAAAAAATATACACAATTATGAGTTTCAAAAATTAACTAAAGTTTAACTTTTTTCATTTTCGGTTTAAAATATTTTTTTTAACTTTTTTCATTTTCGGTTTAAAATATTTTTTTTTTCAATTTTTTTCACATTTCACTTTCTTATAAATATAAATTTATATATAATAATCGTTTCTATATAACTTCATAAAGTTGTATATATGTATGTATGAATGTATGTATAGAATAAAATGAGTTGTTGGGACTGAAGGTGAGGGGCGGGGGATGAGAAGATGAAAGAATAAAGTAATAAGGGAAAGAGATTTATGTGTGTGTGTGTTTTTTTTGTTTATTTAAAATATTCTTAAGCTAAAATACTATTTACATTTTGTAGTTTGGTCCAGTAATTTTTTCCACAAATCAAACTGTTCATTGGGCTTAATCATATGCACGGATATTGCTTTCCTTATGTTACAGGGATTAAAAGCAATACGTCGATTTAAGAACATATTGTCATGTACACGTTTAACGCCTAAACTTTGCGCTACTATGCCTGTGGTAAAGACATCCTCTAGTTTTAGATACAGCTGCTCTAATGAACTAACATAGAGATCGTGTACTATATCACTGGTCATGACATAGGCTGGACCCGTTGTAAAAGGAGGAAATACGGCAGCACCAAATTGTCCTGTCGATATATAATATTTCGATTTCTTATTACGTATCGGTTTCCATTTTTTCGCCAATCTGCCATAAATTACACGCTTATCTTTTGCATGTGCATCCAGAAACTGTAAAAGTTTTGGTACATTTATAAACATGTCGTCGTCTGTTTTTAAAATGTATTTGGCTTTGGGACAATTTTGATCGACCCATTCCAAAGAGGATAAAGTTTTCAATGTTAGATTATTATAGGAATCAATAAAATGACCTCTTATCAAATCACCATAAATCATATTTTCCTGAGTCAGTGCCTCACTAATGGTGGCATTTGTGGTGCGTCCTAAAACAAATGCAGTAGAGACATCACGACGTGTACCAAAATGTCCCCATGTTTGTCTAATGGCTAATCGGGCTTCTGCATGTGTTTGTGCCGATGTTATGAGTATTAACAATTTTAATTTCTCTCCCTTATACGGACAAATTTGATCAATATCAATTTCTTCATTCATATGGCCCGATTCATAGATTTGTTTTGTTGGTATACCTTGAGTAGGATCGGCAGCTGGTTTACTGGTTACTTTTTTAGTGGTTGATATTTGTTTGGGTAAATTTGGTGAAGGTGGTGCTACAACAGCTGATTGTTTTGTTTCACTTTTTTCCGCTACACCTGAAGAACCGCCAGCCCCCTTTATGGTCATTATAACGGAGGGCGGTAATGCTTCATCGTTTTCATCATCGTCACCATCAGCAACTACATTTTTAGCATCCACCAGAGGAGGTTGTGGTATTTTATCGGATGCTATAAAATATAAATTAAGAAAATGTTATTATTAATTGAGAGTTATTATTGGATGAGTTAAAATCATATACACTGTTTCATACTTCTATAAACGCATATACATTTTTTTAAGAATTAGAAAAGATTTAATTAAGGAAATATTTAGTGGAAAAATTATGATGGCAGTTTTGAGTCTAATTGCCATTTTTAATGGTATTTTCCTATAAACGCACCTAAATTTAAGAGTCGCTTTAGCATTAGCATAATTAACAATAGGTGGATGATTCATGGTTGCGATTACCTCAAAAATATGATTTGGTTTTGATTCCACTATTTTTTTAGAAGATCGGAATGAATTTTTTTCCAAACTTGCATTATTTCAGTTTTAGTCCAGTTAAAGTAATTATTTATTACATTTGAATAAGGTTTACGGGCCATTAAACCCCACAAGGTCATCATTGGGTTTAAGTTCGACTGCAAGTCAGGTAGTGCAACAGAGTAGTACTGTGTCCGTTAAACCATGATTTAGACTGCTCTGAAACATGTACCGAGTTATTATTTTGCTGTAATATTCAATCTTCATCCATAAAAGAGAGAAGAGCATGTTTTATCAATTCATTATAAAATATGCTATTAATTTTCATTGAAACAAGTTTTAGATTTGCCCACTACAGAAAAACCATAACATTATCACTATCAAAATTATGTTCTGAAATAGTGCTAATGACATGAGTATGAGTTAGAGTCGTCTAAATTAATTGTGTTCGTTTAACTCTTTTCCCTTTACATTTTATAGTGCTTTTTGCTCCGCGCATTTTGGAGGATTTGCCTGTCTTGGTACACCATTACACATTATTGTTCTTGTACCACACAAGGGCTTGTTTACCATTGTGACAGGTGCCAAGTCAGACCAAAAATTTGTAATTTGCAGCAACTGTTTTATGCTTGCTGTACCACAAATATTTTAGGAAATTTTGAATGCTTTTGAGTCCTTATTTTTCTTTAACATTTCCTCAAGTATCAGCAACATGAATTCGTCATTCATTCCATTATGTAGCAAAAATATTTCTTTAGAAAACTAGATTTCAATTACTGTGTTTAGTCTTTAAATTTTTAGCAGCGTTCCTGTCGGTAACCTTTTGATCATTGTATGTTTTAAAACTTGCGTTAGTTAGTTCTGTTCGTACTGAATAGTCCGAGCCAACCGATCTGTTTTCCTACTTAGTTCTTTTGAAAATTGTTTCTATTTGTTTGCTTTATAAACATCATGTGGACCAATCCTCCTACTTGGATTTGGTTTTAATCACTTTATACACACTTCTTTCTGCTCACTCATTTTAATCAGATTAACAAAAGGTAAATTAATAAAAGGTAATTAAAAAAATATCACGTAATACTTTTAACGAAAAACGTATGTTAAGAATTTGTCAATCTCACTCCTTAAAATAAAAATATATACGTTTCTATTAATATGCACCATAAATATATAGTCAAATGTTTCTATTAGTTTTTATGTCCCTACCACAGTACAGTTTTTGAATCTTAACTTTATTTTCATTTTCAGAAGAATTAAAATTTAAATCACATTTATTTGCGGTATCCGTATCATCAATTGCATATCAAAAATCTAGGGGATTTACCTATAACTTCTAAAATATTATCTGCTATAAAATAAACAAATAAATAAATAAATAAAAAACAACAAATTAAAAGAACAACCAAAAATCAAATATTTGATATTTGAATAATATTTACTTTCTTGATCATACAAATATGTATGACGTATTATTTTAAATATATTTTTTAAACACTACAGTACCATAAACTTTATCATGTGTTAGCACCGAAAATATAAACTCTACTTTATCTTAATGTGTGTCCATCAATTTTAAAAATATTTTTTATCAAATTGCCTTTAGAATACATATCAGTTATGTTATGTTTAATAGCAAACTGATGAATATATAGTTGATCTGAATGAAATGGGTGATCAACAAAAAAGTGAGTAGAAAAGTTATCAAATATTTTCAAGAAAACCTTGAAACTTGGTGCCACAAAAAGTTCACCAACCATTCAAAAGTCTGCCGTCAAACTGTTTGCAATGTTATTAGATGGTACCGAGAAAACCTGTTGTTTAGAGGACAAAATGGATGACGAAATGTATGTTTGGCAGATTTTCTGCTACTTCTTGGTAATTTTTTTTTGCTGATGCTCGAGAAATGTTAACGAAAACTTTAAAAACCAAAAACAGTCAAAATTTACCTAAAAGTTCTTGGTATGGAAAACAATATTCAGTTGCGGCAAAAGAAGTCAATCATTTGTTAAAACGGGATCTATAAATACCGAAATATTTACAAAATAAAGCGGCTTCCATTCATAAGATTTAATGTGTCCACTAATTTTTGTCCTGACTTGTCACAATTGTAAACGGGGCCTTGAGTAGTGCAAAAACAACGTGGTGTTTGTCCTTCGGACAGTTTGGAGAATATTGTTAAAAGAGAAATGAAGAGCAAAAAAGTGTACAAAAGTGTGGTAGATTTTAAGCGGAGATGGACTACCTGCTCGAGCAATGTAACAGAAAGCACTATAAAAACGTTTTTTGTAAATTGTGATAATAATTAAATAATTACTTTTTTATTAACTTATATGTATGTTAAGATTTTTTCGATCTCACTCCTTAAATATATTTTAAGCGAATAGGAAAATCAATCGATAACTTAAATTGATAAGAAATAGCACTTTTTTATAGTTTACATGTAAAGTCTAACATTTCGAAAACCAGTATTTTGAACAACACTGAAGTAGGGTATTATATTGACGACCTTAAAGCTCTCTTAAATTTTTTCTAACGGAAGTAAGATCTCTAAACTTGCGGTATACAAAGGAAATTGGGCTTTTTTTTTAAAAGATAAGTAAGCAGCAGTTGACACAAAAATATAAAATTCTCAAATAAGAAATGAAAATCACAGATGTCACTCCCACTCTTTGAAATAAGTTTCTTATATTAAGTTTGAAAAATAATAATAAAATTTTATCTAAAGAAAAACTAATCTCAAAATATACACTAAATATTTAAAGAAGAATATTTGTATGTTCTTAAATTTTATATTTTTCGGGGTATAATGCGTTTGTGCTTCAGTTTGCAACGCACAGCAAAGATATGTTATAACCACTTTTAAGTATAACGATTGACTCAGAATCACTTTTCGAGTGGATTTAACGATGTCCGTCCGTGTGGCTGTTTGGCGATCTATGTTAACCTTGTGATCAAAATGTAGATTAAAATTTTAGAGATATCTCGCTGAAAATTGGCAGGTGTCATTAATTTCGACCATCATGATGATGGGGCCCTTATTTCACCTATCCCCAATATAAATGTTCCTCCCGGAATAGGTTTTTAAGGTCATAAAAGTGCTGAATTTAAGGAAATTTGGCACACATAAGTCTGATAATATTATAAAACGATGTGCTAAATTATACGAGGATCGGTCCAATATTTTTCATAGGTCCCACACAACCCCCCGTGATAAGAATTGGTCAAATAAAGATAAATATAAGCAAAAATCGATTAATCATCCCCAGAAAAAGGCCTTCTAAAGCGCACAAATCCTACACATATATTATTACCGTAATAAACTGCACTCTTAATCACAAATTAGAAAATATATTTATACAAGGGACGATCATTTTGATAGCTACCATTAATTACCAACAATGTGGTGTAGGGTATTAAATAGTTCGGCTTTATTTGTTTGTTATGGGAGATGGGGGGTTTGACTAGAGAAGAATAATGAAAGCAGAAAAAATTTCAAACAAATAAAAATGCAAAGACGAGAAACTTTACCGTTTAATGCGGTAAAATGAAGAAAATCTTTAAAAAGAACAAGAACGAACATATTTAATATCACATTTTATATGAATTAATCTTCTACTTGTAGTCTCGATAAAAAGCTAAACTAAATAACAAAAAAATAAAACGAATATTTTGGTAGTTTTATCGTATATACAGTAGTGAACATAAAAATGCAACGCTTGATCATATGTTAACAATGTGAACGTACGATTCTAGTGGCACTTGAATACTATGCAGTTTTGTAAATGGTTATTTCTGAAAAACCAACAATTTCATCACACATAACTTGGAACTTTAAGCAGTGAGGTCGATATCAACACTCCTTACTAACCGGTCTTGAAGTTATTTCTTCATCTTGTGCCGCAAAAATCACGATTTAAGTATAAGGTTCCCAAAGCACTAACTTGCAGTTTATTTAAGTGAAAGCATTCCTATATTTTGAATGACATTAAGAGATATTCAGAAAAATGTCTTATTTGAAGGCCGTCCACCTCGCATCGCAAACATTATGTCCAGCACTTGGCCAAGAACCAAATAAGACAACACCAATCTAGAAGAACTATGGTCTCATTCTACAGAGGTGGTTTTTTGATATTGAAGAAGTTGGTCAACTGCCGTCAAACTATTTCCGATCTTATTAAACAGTATCGGAAGAACTATTCCGTTGATAAAAAGCCTAGTACAGGTAGAAGGAATAGTCCGTATGATGTTTCTAAAACCACAATATAGAAAGCATTCTGAAAAGTACTCCCAACATATCCGTTAGGAAAGCAGTGTGGTTAGCTTAGTTTTTGTACTGTTTGGTATGAAAAGCAAAGATAATGCAGGCTTAAAAGTATACAATAAAAAAGTTCCTGAAAGGAACGCTGCAATGTAGAGGTCAAAAACTGAGTACGGAAACTAAAGTCAAGTTTTCTTAAAAAACAATTTTGTTGCATAATGAATGACGAAACGTATTTTTCGCAACTTCCTGCTCAAAAATTTTATGTTGTTGATACTCGATGGAATGTTGAAGAAAAGTTTAGGTACCAATAGTTCTAGGTATGGCAAGCAATATGCAGTTGCGGCAAAAGAAGCTAATAATTTGTTAAAATGGGCTCTATGAATACCGAAATTTACATCAAGGAATAATAGCAAAAAGGCTGCTTCCATTTAGAAGATTTCATAATTTGTCCATTTAATTTTTGGCATTGGATTTGACATCCTATCACTATGGTAAACAATCCATTGAATGGTACAAGAACAATAATGTGGTATTTAAACTAAGAGAAGCACATCCTACAACTACCCGGAGCTAAGGCCAGTGGAGAGATATTGGTTTCTTGTTAAAGTAGAATTAAAGAGCACAAAAAGGTTTCCAAAAGTGTGGAAAATTTTTAACAAAATAATAAAACTGAAGGTAAGTGGTTTCGTTTTTATTAAAATACGTTATGTATGTTAAGAATCTTTCGATCTATCTCCTTATTGATATTTTTAAAATTTGAGGAAACGCGCTTTTTAAAATTACTTTACTTAAAAACAATTTACCCGGAATTGTGTTTTCGTATGCCTGCTAATGTATGTTTGAGGAAAACAAACATTCTTGCGAATAGGTTAAGCATCAGCATTATGTTAAATAAAATAATGAAACAGTTGGGTCCAAAAATATAGCTCAGTTTCGAGTTGTAATTTAAATCGACCAAAAATTTACAAATTTCATAATTGAATATTTTTATACTGATATTCTAAACTCCAAAATGTTTCTTTAAAGTGAATTTAAATTCACATTTCTTAATTATTTTTTATCTGCTATTTTAATCAACACAATTGTATTATATCACCAAAATAAATATTTACATATACATATTTATTAGATTTATGTACACTAGTACTTATGAATGTTTTCATAATGTACTTACATTTATTAACATTGTCAGCTGGTGCCACTGAAGGGGGTTGTTGTGGTTGCTGTTGTTGCGGCTGTTGAGCAGTGATATTTTTTAATATCTTATCAGCACTTTCTATGAATTTTTGTAGATTTGATGTGGGTATTAAAACATCAGATTCGGGTATTTTATTTAGATTACTATTATTGTTATTATTATTGTTGTTATTATTTGTATCAGACGTAATTTGTTGATCTTGTTGCTGCAATTGATCAGATGTCTGTTGCTGCTGCTGCTGTTGTTGTTTTAATTGCTGATTCGTATCTGATGACGCTGCAACGCCACTACCACCATTTGTTGCGGATGTTATTGAATTGTTGATATTTCCTGAAATTTATGAAAAAATGTTTTTAAAACTTGTTAAATTTCTTTAAATTATTTTGAGGATTTTTAGGTGAATTTTGTTTAATTTTTTGCTAATAAAATAATTTCATTTTAATTATTTAGATTAAATTAAATCAGGAAATAAATATTAATTATAAATCACATTTTTTAGAGAAGCTATCACGTTTTTACTTGTTATCCCCCATAATGTTAAAAATTTGTTGGCCGGTATGTGCATTCATCTTGCTGATGTAACTGTATATATTTCCATGAAATTTGGCAAGCAGATTGAAAATGGGGGATGTTGGTGGAGCCCACATAATAATTAAATATTTATTATATTATAATGTATACTTCAAACTTTTTGCTAGCGTTAAGGGAAAGCGTAAAAGGTCGCTTACATACAAACCAAGTTTAGCGTTTTGGTAATGAATCAGCAGATCGCAATACAGGAATAAACAATAAGACAGTAGGCGAAGAGGAAATAAAAAACCACAACTGAACATATTCGTTCCAACATTACTTTAGTCTGGGAGGAATAATGGTTACCTCCAAGGGAAAGAAAGACATTTTTATAAGATGGATTTTTTGAAAAATATTTCATAATTTTTGTAAGCACTTTTTTTCTGGACACTCAATTTAGTCAAATTAACAAATTATTCATGTGGTGGCACATTAAACATAAAAACTGACATGTTTTACAAAGGTAACTCGATCACAGAAAAAAAATCAAATAATACTTGGGTTAAAAGTTTCAATGGAAAATGTGTTTTAAGATCTGCTTTCTATATGGGTTCTAAAATGATTCTCTCTGAGAGTTAAATAATAAAGAAATTTCTTATTATAAACAAAACTTTTTAAACTCACCCAACGTATTATCAACCGCTTGGACGTATTGTTCCTCTTGCATTAAATCATTGTTGTTATTAAAACGTTCTAATGCCAATTCATCTAAAGCATTCTCATCTAAACCAACAGCACTATTACTTAAAGGTTTACCATCTAAACCTTGACCCTCGAAATTACCACCACCAACATCACCACCTCCATCATCTATGGCATTCACATCTATTGTAGGTTCACGATGATGTATTAATTTTTTAATAAATACCATTTCATTACCATGTGAACCACCCATTGAGGAGTGAGGTAAATTGGCATGATATATAAATGATTTATGGGCGGTTGTATCCTGCACTGGAACTCTATTTGTATCATAATTAGCTGCACTTGAATCCAATTCATTTGTTGTGCTACGATTATTTTGCGCTGATGTATAGGCCATCAGTGAAGCACTGCGCATGGGTGGCGGCTGTAAGGTTTGTGTTGATGAATATGAGGTATAAATAAATATGGTTAGGACCACAATAGTTAGAACTATTAAAAATCTTAATAAACGTGTATTATGCATATTGGTAGCCATGGCGTTTTACTGGATGGCATTCGGTGTTAATTATAATTATAAACGTCTATGACAATCACAATAGCGATTATGATGATGATGCTGCTGCTGATATTGATGATATTGTTAAGAGAGTATTTCCAATACTGAGGCTGAATGTTGTTTTATATTGATTTTGTTAAGTTATTGATAAATGAATATTGCTGAAATGAGTATGGCTCTTAACACACAGGTTTTGTGTTTTGTTTAAAAAAAAAGAGTATAAAAATTTATCTTTTTCTCTGTTTTTGTTGTTGTTGTTTTTTCTTTAATTTATTTGTGGTGTCTTTTGGATGTAGTTGTTGGTGACTTTAACTGTCTCGGATATTTGTTTCTGGTTTCTGGCTGGTCTCAATTCACTGGTCTTTTTGTTGCTGCTAGTCTTCGTTATAAACAAAATTTGCTTATTTTTTTGTTGCAAAAAAAAAAAAAAATATAGAAACAAATCCAAAATAAACTCCAAAGCAAGATATATATATATCGTATATAAATAATAAAACAAACAGGAATGTGTTTAAAATGTAAATAAATGATGATGATGACTAGTTTCTTGTAAAGACGTCTTTTTCTTCTTGTTGTTATTTATTCCTCTGCGCTTATCTTCGTTAGACTCGTCGCTGTCTTTCGTATTTTTCTGCTTTTGTACAATTTATAAAAAAAAATAAATAAAAATTGTCGTTGTTTTTTGTTTTTTCTTCTTCTTCTGCTACTTGTGCTGACTTTTCAAAAAAGAACTATATTCTTGATCTTTATACTCCTAATGTTGTTCTCTTGAAAAACATTAAAAAAATAAAATCTCCTCAAGTATCCACTGCTGGTTTGTTTTTGTAGTGGAGAGGAGTTAATTTTATATTGATGGAGAGTGAACAAATTAAACAAGCTGCGCATGCTTAATACGTCAAAAAACTTAAGAATTTAGTCATCATTTATTTCAAATAGAATTCTTTTTGTATTTTATTTCAATCTCTGCTTTTTTTCTCTGTAGTTTATTTTTAAATATTTCTCCAATGTCGGAAAGCCTGTAAAGATAAGAAATGATGGAAGTATGTTTATTAATGAAATAAACTCATTAAATAGCAATTAAGAAATTTGAATTAAGTAAAAAAATAATAAGAAAAAATAGATATTTGTATACCCAACACCACTGTAAGTGGTTGGGGTATTTATTATGCGTTTGTGCTGATGTTTGTAACCAGCACCGTTCAATTTAACGATGTCCGTCCGGCTGGCTGTTCATGTAAACGTTGTGGCCCACTGACGATGACCTATTTTATTCGGTCCAATAGTTCAGGTAGCTCACATACAAATGTCCTCCCGGAATAAGGTTTTAAACGCATTAAAGTCCTCAATTTGATAGAAATAGGTCTTATCATATTCTAAAACAATGCTTTAAATTATACGAGGTTCGATCCATTGTTTCTCATAGGTTCCATACAAGCCCTCTTCCAAATATCACATTAAAGGGCATAAATTTCACATAAACGTTGGTATTGTAAAAAAGTTGATTGAAATAAAATAAATATATTGGTAAAAATCGATGTGTAAGGGTCGGTCCATAAGTTCTTCTAGCTCCCATTTAAGCCCTCACAAAAATTCATTTTAAAACACATTAATACCACAAAATCGTCATTCAATTTGCACACTTGAGAATAAATTGGAAAACAATATTATATGAGGGTCGTTTATTTCATTTTCTTATTACTAACTTTGTGACTGTAGGATATTACATAGTCGGGCTTGACCGATTATGACATTCTTTCTTGTGTTTTTAGAAATTCATTTAAAATAAAAATTAATTAATTAACTTCAAAACAAGCGAGTTTAAGGTTTATGAACATTCGCCAAATAATTTTGGAATATAATTCTTTTGATTGAAAACGTGTTAACACACGAGGTTCATTTAAAATAAAATAACAATAAAACAATAATCAATATTTTAACTACACCGTATTGGAAATACCTCACATTATTCTTAAGGGGGGTGTTTCAATAATGACGTTCTGTATCGATCGAAACAAATGTTGTAACCTGGAAAAGAAAATATTGTTTGATCTGTTTTCTAAAATGTGGCCGAACGTTGTTATAATGGATGATTTTTTTATTGATCGTATATGTTGCCCTTGATACAGTTCCCTTATAAATCATATCAGAGAATAGATTTACACTGCCCATAATACAAAACATTCCTGCCTATATAGACCATTCTATAGTCTGGCCTATATTGATCATTCTATAGTCTGTCCTATATTGAACATTCTTTAGTCTGTCCTATATTGATCATTCTATAGTCTGGTCTATATTGATCATTCTATAGTCTGGTCTATATTGATCATTATATAGTCTGGCCTATATTGATCATTCTATAGTCTGTCCTATATTGAACATTCTATAGTCTGTCCTATATTGATCATTCTATAGTCTGGTCTATATTGATCATTATATAGTCTGGCCTATATTGATCATTCTATAGTCTGTCCTATATTGAACATTCTATAGTCTGTCCTATATTGATCATTCTATAGTCTGGTCTATATTGATCATTATAAAGTCTGGCCTATATTGATCATTCTATAGTCTGGTTTATATTGATCATTATATAGTCTGGCCTATATAGACCATTCCATAGTCTGGCCTATATTGATCATTTTATAGTTTGGCCTATATTGGTCATTCTATATGCTGGTCTATATTGGTCATTCTATAGTCTGGCATATAGAAAATTGTCTCTACGGATAGAATTTATAAAAAATGTTCTTTTTAGAGACAATTTATGGCAAAAAGAATTGATTTATGTAAATAATTTTTCAAATAGTTCCTTATTTTAATTAATTCTTATGCCTACCCTCGCAATATAAACAAACTAAGTAAACATTTTTAATATGCTAAAAATAAACACTGTT
Organism: Cochliomyia hominivorax; assembly: GCA_004302925.2. Taxonomy (NCBI): domain Eukaryota; kingdom Metazoa; phylum Arthropoda; class Insecta; order Diptera; family Calliphoridae; genus Cochliomyia; species Cochliomyia hominivorax. The sequence goes on from PYHX02000158.1 coordinate 31,601,052, forward strand.
TAATCATAAAGTTTATTTTAAGTATTTAATGATTTTATACAAAATATTTAAACATGAAAAGATAATCAATTAGAGAAACAACTAAAAAAAATTGTTTATTTTTTTTTCACCATAACATTTTGGCTAAAACAATAAAATAATTAAGAATTTTTATGAGTTTTAGTATCTCTATTTAAGAGCATTCTTAATTTATACTAAAACAAATGTGAACAGATGTTAAATAGAGGTTTTAGTATTTAGTCAAGTAATGCTGAATGAAATCTGAGATTTTTTTTATAAATCTTAGCAACACTTCACGTAATCTATGTCTAAATGCTACATAACCAAAATTTTCTTTGATCTAGTGACAAAATTAAAAAATAATAATAATAATTAAAATTTATATTTTCTTAAATTATCTTAATGCACTCTCATTAAGTAAACAAAACTAGTTGATTACGTTATTGTAAAGAAAAAACAAACAAGTAAAAATGGCATATTCGACTAAGCCGAATATTCAGTACCCTCTGCCATAAATGTGTCTGATGTTAATACGTCAGGTTTCGTACAGGTTTTCTGCTTAAACTTAGAGGTTGCATCAGATATCGGTCTACATCTTTTAATAAACTAAATCGATTTTACTGATTTTAAATAGGAAACTTTTTGGACTTAAAGAAATACTCAGGCCAAATTTCATTGAATTATGTCAATTGAGGATGTGAGCGTGACAAAACAGACGGACATAACTAAATCGACTTAGATTTTGATTTTATGCCAGAATAAATATTCATTTTATGATCTGAGATGATTACTTCTTTGTGTTACATACAGAATGACAAAGTTAATATACTATTTTCACCACTTGTGGTGGTATAAAAATACACATGCAAATATGTTTGTATGTATGTATATAAATATTTATTTTCTAATTTATTTAATTGTTTATAACAACTAACTTAATAATTTGCACTTAACTATTATAAGTTTAGTTACAAAGACAAAACAAGACAACAAAAACAACAATAACAAAAAAATACAGAGAGAAAAAAATAATAAAAAATGCGTAATATTTTCAAATCTTTACTGTACTGGAACTGTTGACCCTGAATGATAAAACCATTAAAATTTATATGGAAAAAATTTATGATTTTTTTTACAAGGTCATCTAGAAACAATATTGATTTAAAGAGATGATGTGAAGTTGCTCTTCAGTTTAAAAAAATATTGATATTTTTAAAAAATTTGTAAAAATTTATAATTTGTTTTCCAACAAATTAAAAAAAATCTAATTTTTATTAAGAAATAAAATTGATTTAATTTGCATGTAAATTGCACATCTTGAAAATTAGCAATTAATTTAAATATTAAGTGGAAAATAAGTTTAAATAAATAAAAAATAATTAAATTTATTTAATACACCGTTAAATACACCATGAAGCAGCAATAATTTAGTCCAAAGAAAATGCAAATGGAATAGTATCTTATAGGACCATAGGTCACACTATAGAATGGACTATAAGCCAAACTAAAGAATGAATTATAGGTCAGACTGGAATGGATTACAGGACAGACAGACTATGGAATGGGCTATTCATTGGACTATAGGACAGACTATGTAATGGAATATAAGCCAGAATATGGAATGGATTTTAGGCCAGGTTATAGAGTGAATCATAGGCCAAACTATTGAATGGTCTCTAGTTATAGAATAGACAATAGACCAGACTATGGAATGAACTCTAGGTCAGATTAAAGAATGGGCCATAGAACGAACCATAGGCCAAACTATGGAATGGGCTCTAGATAGACCAGATTATAGAATGGAACATAGCCAAGACTATAGATTATACTATAGATCAGACTTTAGAATGTACTATAGATCAGACTATAGGCCATAGAATATATAGAATGTAAATAAGAGTCAAATGAATCTACCTTCTCGACATCTATGCAAATCCTCTACGTTCACACACAATAAAAATATAATTTAGTTAACATTTTGGTTCTGAAAATTGTCATATTTAAAAATTTGGTATATGATTTGAAATTAATCCGTACACTTTAAAATGGAACAGAACACATTTACATGCCTTGCAAGTTTCAAGATAAAAGAACTCTTTTCTATATTTATTTAAAGATTATAAAACTCAATTTATTTTTAAAACTTTCGCAAACTTGAATTTTTATTTTCTATTAACTACAGAAAAAATTATACACAAACCAGAAGAGTTACATATATATATGTATATATACTGTAAAATCCTGTTCTGCTTCAAAGAATTTCGCACTTCCGACAATATTTCTCCATTACTATTACGTACGTACCGATTTTATTGTTTTTAAAACTTTTGAAAACTGAAACATTTTCAAAAGTCTCATTAATATTTAAACACATAATGAACTTATATAACAAATTAAAAATTTAAATTAAAGTGTTACCACCGACAGATAATGTGCAATATATATGCACCACATCTGTATATATGTATGTATGTACGATGACTAAAATATTAGATATCGCACCCAAAACAAACAATATGTTTGTATTTCTTTGCACTTGTTGTGTTTTGTATTTTCTCTGCAGAGGAATTCATTATGAAAATTGAATACATTTTTTAGCATCAAGTGGACAAATGCTATCCAGTAGATATATGAGGGGAGCTACATTTAGGACGCGTGTTTATCAGCCAGACTAGAGAATGGTCCTATCGAGGCTAGACTAGAGATTTGTCTTAGAGGCAGACTAGAGATGGTCTATAAAGCCAGACTAGAGAATGGACTGTAGAGGCCAGACTAGAGAATGGACTGTAGAGGCCAGACTAGAGAATGGACTGTAGAGGCCAGACTAGAGAATGGACTGTAGAGGCCAGACTAGAGAATGGACTGTAGAGGCCAGACTAGAGAATGGACTGTAGAGGCCAGACTAGAGAATGGACTGTAGAGGCCAGACTAGAGAATGGACTGTAGAGGCCAGACTAGAGAATGGACTTGTAGAGGCCAGACTAGAGAATGGTCCTATAGAGGCCAGACTAGAGAATGGTCTATAGAGGCCAGACTAGAGAATGGTCTATAGAGGCCAGACCTAGAGAATGGTCTATAGAGGCCAGACTAGAGAATGGTCTATAGAGGCCAGACTAGAGAATGGTCTATAGAGGCCAGACTAGAGAATGGTCTATAGAGGCCAGACAAGAGAATGGACTGTAGAGGCCAGACAAGAGAATGGACTGTAGAGGCCAGACTAGAGAATGACTGTAGAATGGGCTAGGCAATGAAATGATCGTTAGCCCAGAATATAAAATAGCCTTTAGGCAAGACTGTAGAATGTTGAACTATAGAATAGGCTAGACTATAGAAAGTCTATAGACTATAGATTGATTTTGTACCTTCTTTAAAAACATAATTATTTAAATTTTTATTCAAAACTCAAATTTAATTGGTATTTTTATCAGATTAAAGCTTTTCTGGATAAATGTTTTAAATAAATTTATTTTAATTGAATGTAGGGTAATGATATAGAAAAAAACAATAATAAAAACAAAAAATAAAATATATAAAACAAAACAAAATAAAACAAGGAATACATTCATTCCACCAATTTCTTGTTTATCTAAATAAAACTGCAAACAAAACTTAAAACGACAAAAAACACAGATGAATGACCGCTTAATTAAATTTAAATATTCATGCTGATGTTGCTACTCAGATGATGCTGAAGTTGTTCATTATGATTTATAATAATGACGATAATTTTGATGAGATGTTTGCGATGCCGATTTGCTGTTCACTTGAAAATCTACTTTAAACAAAATAAAAAATAAACCAAAATAATCAAATACAACTCAACACTTAATAAATAAAAAATGGGTCATTGGATTTATAGGAGAAACCTTGGGACATCTTTAAATGGCATAAACTAAATTTTGAAATGAATTTTATTTTATAATAACAAATAAAACATGGAAAAGTAATATACAACGCTATTTCCGTAATTATGAACTCATCTACTCGAAACACTTCTATTGGAGTTTTGGTTTAAAATCTTCAATATTTTGGGACACATTTTATGTTCTATTTGATGGTACCACTTTAGAGTTTTCATACCACCGTTTTGAAATGTTTTTTTGCGAATCCCATTTCTAAACTTCCTAAATCAGCGCTCACAAGTGTTTTGTGTTGGTTTGAAAGTTGGAAATTAGATTTCCTCGTCCCCAAAACAGCATTATTGCCATTATATGGTTATGACATGGATTCTTGACTTTATTAACTTGTATATCCAATACATTGTTTTCTTAACTGATTCCTTTTAAGCATTACCCGTGAAAAGACAAATTTAACGTCATTGTTTGTTGATTATTTTCAAACAAAATGTTTTAATCAAAGTTACAATTTAATTATTTTAATTATAATTACACTTGTAGTGACAAAGTGCTTTGTTGCATTTTGCAATTATATTAATTAAATACTGTAACGAAAACAGTTAACATGCATATCTACATATGTATGTTTGCAATACTGATAAAAAGGTTTACTTCTATACACTTGTACAGTGGTCCGAAAATGTGCATTTTATTAAAATTTCAAAACCAAAGCCTTATATATATAGGATGGTCTATAAGCCAGACTATTGGATGGTCTATAAGCCAGACTATAGGATGGTCTATAAGCCAGACTATAGGATGGTCTACAAGCCAGACTATAGGATGGTCTATAAGCCAGACTATAGGATGGTCTATAAGCCAGACTATAGGATGGTCTATAAGCCAGACTATAGGATGGTCTATAAGCCAGACTATAGGATGGTCTATAAGCCAGACTATAGGATGGTCTATAAGCCAGACTATAGGATGGTCTATAAGCCAGACTATAGGATGGTCTATAAGCCAGACTATAGGATGGTCTATAAGCCAGACTATAGGATGGTCTATAAGCCAGACTATAGGATGGTCTAAAGGGCAGACTATAGAATGGACTATTTAATAGTCTATAGAACTCAACTATATCGTGTTGGAAAAACTGTACTGCTTTTGCCAATAACAAATTCTACTTAATTAATTATGTTTTCATTCTTTAGCAAAAATCGCATGAGTCTTAGTTTTTTTTTCATTATGCTTAAGATCAGTATTTACAATTTTAATCAATAGACTTCATCCAGCTGAATCATCCAGTATTCCGCAAGATGCGTGAGTGAGAGAGAAAGTTCATTGACATTTGACTTCGCAAAAAGAACGAAAGAAAAAGAGCTAAGAGATTTAACATTAAATTGCATGTGAAACTAAACGCAAAATAATATTTAATATAGAAAAGTTGTTTACAAACTAAATTATTAAATAAAATATTTTTCATGTTATCAATGATGATATAAATAAGTAATAATTAATAAGAAACATTTATTCGTTTACGTCGAATATTAGGTAGACCCTACTCTAAACCGGAAAATGATTTGGTTCAAAAACAGAGACGTGTAAGTGAAACTGTTGAAAATTACATTGAATTAATGCTTGAACATAATTTTGTTCCTGCAATAAAGTTATTGTCATTAAAATAACATTTATATGTTGGTTACAATACGTTTGGAAATATGTTCAACAGACCAACATATTCTTGTTGGTAAAGACTAAGTTTATTATATTATATCTTTTTACAAACATTAACATTTTGGGAATTTCAAGAAAATTTCTAAAAAAATTATTTACAATTTCAATAAAATTGAAAATTTTTTATATTACAGTTTATCGTGATAATGTTATGGCTTCGGTAGGGACTAAACTGAAAAAATATAAAAAAAATAAATTGAAAATAATATTTTTATCCAATAAAATAGTTTTTTTTTGAAATGCCCAAAATGTTATGTATGTTTGTCAATATAATGAAAATAATATTTTGGTCTAATAACAATAGTTTTATTGTAACTGATAATATTAACAACAATATGTTTGTCTGTTGAACATAATTTTAAACAAATTATGACAAACATATTATTGTTAATTTATTGACAATATAATTTTATAATAACAAAATTATTTTTACAATAAATTTAAATCAATAATTGACTTGTTCGCAATAACAATAAATATTTGTCACAAACATAGTTTTGTGGCGACGAACATTTTAGAAAAATTAATTTTCTCTGAACGGTGGAATCTTTTCCAATCTTCAGGGTTAAATTTTAGGACCCAAAATGTATTATTTTTGATTTTACATATTAAGTGATTAACTTAAAATACATGAATTAGCTATAATTGATTAATTTTACTATAAATAATTATTCATAATAATTTTATTTATTTTGTTGTTTATGGTAAAATACAATTAACTACTATTTAACTATTATTTATGAATTATGAAGTAAATGACGTTTGTTTTAATTATAATTTATTGCTTTTCGAAAACAAAGTTTTTTTAATGTTTATTTTAAGAACCAACTTACATAGTCAATGCTATTTTTAAATAATATTTTCAGAGAATATTTAGGAAAAAATGGAAAATGAAACAATTTAATTTCGTTATTAATTTATATGTTTTCATAAATTTTCACTTAGTCCTTGGAAGGTTACACAGAGATAATTTTATTTAATTAATACAAGGAAGAGACTGTTCTATGTCCTCCTTGATAGGACATGGAATATAAAATATATTCTGCAGAGCATAAATCTTAACCGGGAATTATAAATTCGCTATTCACAATAGAGTTTTCATATAAACAGACTTGTAACGTTGTGCTACAACGTGGAATTAATTATGTTACTATTGAACCTACTAATTGGTCCAGAGGGCAGTGAGAGACCTTCCAAAGTTAGTCATCTAAGGGAGGGTTAAGTTTTCGAAAGTTTCCCGAAAATTCCTTTAAGTTAAAATAAATCTTGTATAAAAAAGTCTTTATAAATCTATATAAAACAAGTAAAAA
>PYHX02000158.1:31608034-31680534 GCA_004302925.2 Cochliomyia hominivorax
CATATTTCTCCATTACTTTTACGTACGTACCGATTTTATTGTTTTTAAAACTTTTGAAAACTGAAACATTTTCAAAAGTCTCATTAATATTTAAACACATAATGAACTTATATAACAAATTAAAAATTTAAATTAAAGTGTTACCACCGACAGATAATGTACAATATATATGCACCACATCTGTATATATGTATGTGTGTACGATGACTAAAATATTAGATATCGCACCCAAAACAAACAATATGTTTGTATTTCTTTGCACTTGTTGTGTTTTGTATTTTCACTGCAGAGGAATTCATTATGAAAATTGAATACATTTTTTAGCATCAAGTGTACAAATGCTATACAGTAGATATATGAGGAGAGCTACATTTAGGACGCATGTTTATCAGCCAGACTAGAGAATGGTCTATAGAGGCTAGACTAGAGATTTGTCTATAGAGGCCAGACTAGAGATTGGTCTATAAAGGCCAGACTAGAGAATGGACTGTAGAGGCCAGACTAGAGAATGGACTGTAGAGGCCAGACTAGAGAATGGACTGTAGAGGCCAGACTAGAGAATGGACTGTAGAGGCCAGACTAGAGAATGGACTGTAGAGGCCAGACTAGAGAATGGACTGTAGAGGCCAGACTAGAGAATGGACTGTAGAGGCCAGACTAGAGAATGGACTGTAGAGGCCAGACTAGAGAATGGACTGTAGAGGCCAGACTAGAGAATGGTCTATAGAGGCCAGACTAGAGAATGGTCTATAGAGGCCAGACTAGAGAATGGTCTATAGAGGCCAGACTAGAGAATGGTCTATAGAGGCCAGACTAGAGAATGGTCTATAGAGGCCAGACTAGAGAATGGTCTATAGAGGCCAGACTAGAGAATGGTCTATAGAGGCCAGACAAGAGAATGGACTGTAGAGGCCAGACAAGAGAATGGACTGTAGAGGCCAGACTAGAGAATGTACTGTAGAGGCCAGACTAGAGAATGGACTGTAGAAGCCAGACTAGAGAATGGACTGTAGAGGCCAGACTAGAGAATGGACTGTAGAGGCCAGACTAGAGAATGGACTGTAGAGGCCATACTAGAGAATGGTCTATAGAGGCCAGACTAGAGAATTGTCTATAGAATGGGCTAGGCAATGAAATGATCGTTAGCCCAGAATATAAAATAGCCTATAGGCAAGACTGTAGAATGTTGAACTATAGACTACAGATTGATTTTGTACTTCCTTTAAAAACATAATTATTTTAAATTTTTATTCAAAACTCAAATTCAAATTGGTAATTTTATCAGATTAAAGCTTTTCTGGATAAATGTTTTTAATAAATTTATTTTAATTGAATGTAGGGTAATGATATAGAAAAAACAATAATAAAAAACAAAAAATAAAATATATAAAACAAAACAAAATAAAACAAGAAATACATTCATTCCACCAATTTCTTGTTTATCTGAATAAAACTGCAAACAAAACTAAAAACGACAAAAAACACAGATGAATGACCGCTTAATTAAATTTAAATATTCATGCTGATGTTGCTACTCAGATGATGCTGAAGTTGTTCATTATGATTTATAATAATGACGATAATTTTGATGAGATGTTTGCGATGCCGATTTGCTGTTCACTTGAAAATCTACTTTAAACAAAATAAAAAATAAACCAAAATAATCAAATACAACTCAACACTTAATAAATAAAAAATGGGTCATTGGATTTATAGGAGAAACCTTGGGACATCTTTAAATGGCATAAACAAAATTTTGAAATGAATTTTATTTTATAATAACAAATAAAACATGGAAAAGTAATATACAACGTTATTTCCGTAGTTATGAACTCATCTACTCGAAACACTTCTATTGGAGTTTTGGTTTAAAATCTTCAATATTTCGGGACACATTTTATGTTCTATTTGATGGTACCACTTTAGAGTTTTCATACCACCGTTTTGAAATGTTTTTTTTTGCGAATATCATTTCTGATCTGCCTAAATCAGCGCTCACAAGTCTTTTGTGTTGGTTCCGTTTTTTTTTCAAATGAAAGTTGGTAATTCGATTTCCTCGTCCCCAAAACTGCATTATAGCCATTATATAGTTATGACATGGATTCTTGACTTTATTAACTTGTATATCCAATACATTGTTTTCTTGACTGATTCCTTTTAAGCATTACCCGTGAAAAGACAAATTTAACGTCATTGTTTGTTGATTATTTTCAAACAAAATGTTTTAATCAAAGTTACAATTTAATTATTTTAATTATAATTACACTTGTAGTGACAAAGTGCTTTGTTGCATTTTGCAATTATATTAATTAAATACTGTAACGAAAACATTAACATGCATATCTACATATGTATGTTTGCAATAATGATAAAAGGGTTTATTTCTATACACTTGTACAGTGGTCCGAATATGTGCATTTTATAAAATTTCAAATTTCAAAACCAAAGCCTTATAAGCCAGACTATAGGATGGTCTATAAGCCAAACTAGGGGATGGTCTATAAGCCAAACTAGAGGATCTATAAGCCAGACTATACGATGGTCTATAAGCCAGACTATACGATGGTCTATAAGCCAGACTACAGGATGATCTATAAGCCAAACTATGGGATATCTAAAAGCCAGACTATAGGATGGTTTACAAGCCAGATTAAAGGATGGTCTATAAGCCAGAACGGACCATTGGCCAGACTATAGAATGGACTATTGGCCAGACTATAGAATGGACTATTGGCCAGACTATAGAATGGACTATTGGCCAGACTATAGAATGGACTATTGGCCAGACTATAGAATGGACTATTGGCAGACTATAGAATGGACTATTGGCCAGACTATAGAATGGACTATTGGCCAGACTATAGAATGGACTATTGGCCAGACTATAGAATGGACTATTGGCCAGACTATAGAATGTACTGTTGAGCAGACTATAGAATGGACTATTGGCCAGACTATAGAATGGACTATTGGCAGACTATAGAATGGACTATTGGCCAGACTATAGAATGGACTATGGCCAGACTATAGAATGGACTATTGCCAGACTATAGAATGGACTATTGGCCAGACTATAGAATGGACTATTGGCCAGACTATAGAATGGACTATTGGCCAGACTATAGAATGGACTATTGGCCAGACTATAGAATGGACTATTGGCCAGACTATAGAATGGACTATTGCCAGACTATAGAATGGACTATTGGCCAGACTATAGAATGGACTATGGCCAGACTATAGAATGGACTATTGCCCAGACTATAGAATGGACTATTGGCCAGACTATAGAATGGACTATTGGCCAGACTATAGAATAACTATAATCATGTTCAACTCCTAATTCTGGAGTTTAAAAGTTACATAATTATTTCCAAAAATCGTGTTGGAACCACTTTACTGCTTTTGCCAATAAAAATTCTATTTAATTAATTATGTTTTCATTCTTTAGCAAAAATCGTATGAGTCTTAGTTTTTTTTCATAATGCTTAAGATCAGTATTTACAATTTTAATCAATAGACTTCATCCAGCTGAATCATCCAGCATACCGCATGATGCGTGAGTGAGAGAGAAAGTTCATTGACATTTGACTTCGCGAAAGGAACGAAAGAAAAAGAGCTAAGAGATTTAACATTAAATTGCATGTGAAACTAAACGCAAAATAATATTTAATATAGAAAAGTTGTTTACAAACTAAATTATTAAATAAAATATTTTTCATGTTATCAATGATGATCTAAATAAGTAATAATTATTAAAAAAGATTTATTCGTTTACGTCGAATATTAGGTAGACCCTACTCTAAACCGGGAAATGATTTGGTTCAAAAACAGAAGCGTGTAAGTGAAACTGTTGAAAATTACATTGAATTAATGCTTGAACATAATTTTGTTCTTGCAATAAACTTATTGTCACTAAAATAACATTTTTATTTTGGTTACAATACGTTTGGAAATATGTTCAACAGACCAACATATTCTTGTTGGTAAAGACTAAGTTTATTATATAATATTTTTTTACAAACATTAACATTTTGGGAATTTCAGGAAAACTACTACTTTTTTGGATAAAATATTATTTACAATTTCAATAAAATTTATAATACTTTATATTACAGTTCAGCAGTGTTGCGGCTTCAGTAGTAAATAAACTGAAAAAATTATCAAAAAATAAATTGAAAATAATATTTTTATCTAATAAAATAGTTTTGTTGAAATGCTGAAAATGTTATGTATGTTTGCCAATATAATGAAAATAATATTTTGGTCTAATAACAATAGTTTTATTGTAACTGATAATATCAACAACAATATGTTTGTCTGTTAAACATAATTTTAAACAAATTGTGACAAACATATTATTGTTAATTTATTGACAATATAATTTTATAATAACAAAATTATTTTTAAAATAAATTTAAATCAATAATTGACTTGTTTGCGATAACAATAAATATTTGTCACAAACATAGTTTTGTTGCGACGAACATTTTAGAAAAATCACTTTTCTCTGCACGGTGGAATCTTTTTCAATCTTCAGGGTTAAATTTTAGGACCCAAAATGTATTATTTTTGATTTTACATATTAAGTGATTAACTTAAAATACTTGAATTAGCTATAATTGATTAATTTTACTATAAATAATTATTCATAATAATTTTATTTATTTTGTTGTTTATGGTAAAATACAAATAACTGCTATTTAATTATTATTATTATGAATTATGAAGTAAATGACGTTTGTTTTAATTATAATTTATTGCTTTTCGAAAACAAAGTTTTTTAATGTTTATTTAAAGAACCAACTTACATAGTCAATGCTATTTTTAAATAATATTTTCACAGAATATTTAGGAAAAAATGGAAAACGAAACAATTTAATTTCGTTATTAATTTATATGTTGTCATAAATTTTAACTTAGTCCTTGGAAAGTTACACAGAGATAATTATATTTAATTAATACAAGGAAGAGACAAAATACTGTTACAACACAATATACCTCTTTGATACGACATGGAATATAAAATATATTCTGCAGAGCATAAATCTTAACCGGGAATTATAAATTCTCTATTCACAATAGAGTTTTCATATAAACAGACTTGTAACGTTGTGGAATTAATTATGTTACTATTGAACCGTTGGAGACATCCAAGTACAGTTTAATATGCTAACTGCTGAGGAAGTGTTCGAGTTAATTTGAAGGATTTCAGGGCAACAACTGGTTTAGAGGGCAGTGAGAGACCTTCCAAAGTTAGTCATCTAAGGGAAGGTTAAGTTTTCGAAAGTTTCCCGAAAATTCCTTTAAGTTAAAATAAATCTTGTATAAAAAAGTCTTTATAAATCTATATAAAACAAGTAAGAAGTTATAGTCGGTCAAGTCTGACTATTTAATACCCTACACAACATTATTGTTTATAATTGTTAGCTACCAACAATTAATGAACCACCTTCGTATAAATATGTTTTATAAAATTATGATTAAGAGTTTATAATATACTACAATGGTACTAACATTCATGTGGGATTAGTGGGTTCTAAAAGGATTTTCCCGGTGGACATTATATGGGATCTAGAAGATATTATGGACCAACCCTCGTAAAATTTCGCACATCGAATTTTGTGTATATTAGTCTTGATTTCACCAATTCTTATTACAATATCAAAGTATATGTGAGATTTAAACCGTGATTTTTGAAAGAGGGATTGTTTTAGTCCTATGAAAAATAATGGACTAAACCTCGTATAATTTAGCATATCGTTTTAGAATATCATAAGACTAATTTGGCCAAATTTCATTAAAATACCTTTATATTTAAGGGAACATTTGTATGGAGACTAGTTGAAAGAATGGATCCATCATCACGAATTTCATATAGGCATCGTCCAGCCAGACAGCCGGACGGACATCGTGAAATCGATTTAGTAAGTGATTCTGAGTCGAACGGTATATTTATAAGTGGTGGTAGCACAATTATTTCCAACTGTTATAAATTTTACACAAACGCATAATACCCTAAACACCAATGATGGTGTAGGGTATAAATATGCTTATATGTGTAATTTATTTGTTGTTCTTTAGTTGTTTTGATTTTAAGCCAGATTCTTTTTAAAATTCTGAATAATATTGTAGGAAAAAATACATTTAAGATGAAAACGGATAAAACGCTTTTAGCAGTTTTGAAGACAAAAATACATTTTTTTGTTAAATTCTCAAATCGCACAGTTGAAGTCATTATTCTTATGATATTGCTTCACATCTAAGGAATACCACCCTAGAAATATTTTCCGCCAGAAGCCTTTGTTAACGTCAAGGTTAATGAAAAAAATCATATTTTAAATACGGTTTATTCGAATTAGGATTTTCAGTATTTCCATATAGAAAAGTCGAAATGTTTTATTCTGTTTAAAATAAATTTATAAAGATTATACTGAAATTTCAAATAAATATCTTCAATAGATTTAAATTTATTATGATCCAAATATTTAAAAAAAAATTCAAAAATACATAAAAAAGTAAAGTTCTAAGTTCTTCATGAAATTTTAACATTAAATAACTTTCAACAAAATATTTTTGTGTAAATTTTCAATCTCCATGTTCAGTCGTTTTACCAAATACTTGTATAAAAAGTTTATCCATTTGCCTAGAATAAAACCTTTACTAAGTTTCCTCTTGCCAAAAATTAGCTATTTTCTATACATTTCATAAGTTGAAACATTTGGATCTCCATCCGTTCCGAACGACCCGATTCACAATCGACTATAGATTTTCAACCCAGTGTCAGCTGTATCAATCAGAAGCTTTTTTTATAAAGAGAGAACAACAACTGTGCACCACCTGGAACCCAATAACATTCTCAATTTACTCAACAACATCTCTGCTGTACCCATATAAAATTTTATTTAAATATCTTCAACGATTCTATAGTTAATTGTGAGTTTTAATATAAAAATTAATTTCCTAACAGACTATTAAAAGCTTAAATTTCATTTAATAAATAACTTCCTTAATAACTTAACAATGAAATTAACTTTTTTTCTATTTACCCTCGCATATTTTGTAAAATATCATGTTTTCTTGTTTATTTTATTTAATTTTATTTCAACTTTGTGTATTTTATGAATTCGTCATAAATAAGATTTTAGCAAAAAAATGAAGCAAGTGAAGAGTACAGTGGCTGGTTGAGAACGTTTATATAATACCCTACACCGTCATGCAGATATGAAAAATTGTTAACAGATCCTTGATTTTATGATTCGTATTTAAAACATTTTCCTGACACTCACATAGATGAGAGTTTAAGGTTGTTTGATTTGAATTTCGGAAGTGTGGATTATATAAGGTCTATAGGAAATTATGGACCGATTCTTGTAAAATTAAGTACAATATTTTGTGGTTGTATGAATCTTTAATATATAAAAAATTATCACAGTATTAAATTTTTAAAATTTTTAGACTTTAAAATGTTTTTCGGCGGTGAGTCAGTATGGGTGTTAGGATCAATTAAAGACCGATATACTTAAAATTTTGGCATGTGAAAATTTGAAAATTTATTGTACCAAATTATTTAAAATGTTTTCATGTCTATAAATTTTAAGACTTTTAAATTCCATTCCGGGTGGACATTTGTATCGGAGATCTGGTACACAAGGCTTTAGTACAAACAGTAAACTTATCTTTAATCCTTTAAATAAAGCAATATTTATACCGAAAAGTTATTAGTCTATAGTCCAAACAGTAAAGTAGCCTACAGACCATGCAATAAACTAGTCTATAGTCTACACAAAAAATTAGTATAAAGTCCTGATAATAAATTAGTCTATAGTCCAGACAATAAACTAAACTATAGTCTAGACAATAAATTAGTCTAAAAGTTTAGCAGTAAACTAATCTGTAGTATAGACTATAAACTAGTCTATAGAATATAGAAAAAAAGTCCAGACTAGACTAAACTAATCTAGTCTGTATTCAAAATTATAAAGTAGTATATATGTAGTATAGAGTACAAACTAGTCGATACTATAGAATATAGTTCACACTAAAAAATAGTCAGTAGTTTACTATAAACTATATACTGGACTTAAAAAGTAGTCTATCTATTCTATTTTATTCGTTATACTATCTATGTTGATGTAACATCCCCTATACCTCTACACCTATGGCGATCGATTTATCATAAATGGTGTAGGGTACAGAAAATAAAATGTGTAATAATAATATTCTATATCGCATAAAACGTTAATAGACTACTAATTACTAAAAATAAACATAAATATTATATGTTACATACAAAGCAAAATGCAAATAAATATACATATACAGCTGCGGTCAAAATAATAGCACCACTCAAATGTCACATCTTCGTTGCTAATTTGTGTTTTTGTTCATGAATATTTTTATCCACAAAACATAAACAATTCTTATAAGATTTAGTGTAGACGATTGTGTAATTGCTTCTGTAATTAATAATTAACAAAGTTTTCGAGAAGCGTGTTATTTTGATTTAACAATGAGTTGGTCTAAACACTGTACTTCAGAAAAGCGAGAACTCACTAAAAAACAAAGTTAAGCCGAAATAAGAAATATTATTAAAATTATTAGAAATGTCATAACCTACAAATCGGCGTTACCTTTAATAGTTCATCGAAAATTTCGTCAGATAAAGAAGGAGACACATATCTTAGCAGCAGGGAGTAAATTATAATTTAATTCTGTTAATAAGTACTGAAACTGTGTCAGAAGACTTATAGAATATAATGAGAAAGCTCATAGACCATGAAACATGGACCAATGAGTTTTACATATTTTTTATTTGTAAGGAGACCACTAAGCAAAGAAAATAATCAAAAATTCAGAACAAATACTTTCAAACACGACGGTTATAGTGATTTTGGTTTGGATGGGCTTTTCTTACTGTGGTGTTGGATCCATTTGCCGTTTAAAACTTTTACGGATGTGTCAGAATATATGAAAATATTAGATGAAGTAATGCTACCGTATGCAACTTATTTGTGTCATGGAAGAATACAACGACCCGAAACATTAAAGTAAAATAGCTAAAAAGTGGTTACAGTCACTGAAGTGGCCTTCCCACTCTCTCAATATAAATCCAATCGATATTAGTCTACATATGTAGAAAAGAAGGGGTCGGTAATGAAACCGAACAATAAAAGCGATATGTCGACCACTATAGAGCAGACATGGTACTCTATTATACTGGAAATTTGTCAAAATGCTATAAATTCGATGGGAAGGCGATGGTCGGCTGTTATTAAAGAATAAATAGTAAAATCAATTCGATGAAATTCCACTGAAAAATAAAACAACAATTCTTAATTTTTGGCTTTTTGTTTTAGTTGAAACCGGGTGGTGCTATTATTTTGACTCCAAGTTTTATCAGTTCTACTGGAAAAAATTAATTTAAAGAAAGATAATAAATAGAAATGTTTTTGGTTAAGAACTTTTTATTCAAAAGGCTTTTAAGACTTATTAAAGAAAACATTTGCATGTGGCGCTATTATTTCGACCGCAGCTGTTAATGTATATGGAAATAAACACAAACTTATATGAATGAGTAAAATTAAACCAAAAACGAAAAAATATATTTTTTTCAATTTTTAAATAAAATAATACTCTTCATATTAATCTATATAATACAAACATTAATAATTAAAAACAACTATTATATAGTTAGAGTCAACCTTCAAAATAGATCATATTACATGGTCAAGCTTAAGAAAAAAATGTTAATAGAAACATTTTAAATATTTTAATGTTAGAAAAACGTGTATGAAATGAATCTAATTAAAAAGGGCTTTCCCCAATTGACTTTATTTCCGTCTTTTACGCATTTGAATAATAAAAAAAGTAAGTAAATAATTAGAATATCTGATAACTGGAATAATGTTCATTTCAATGTTTATACTTTAATAACAATTAATTGTTTTTATTGCAGTCATTCATTAAAACAATAAAAAAATTCTGTTTTGGATCTGGTATTTACTGGATGTTTTCAAATGAAATATGAATGAGTGTTTTCGAAGACGTGTCTGATTTATAAAATATTAGAATTATTTGAAAAAAATCCCAATTTAAAATTAGTTTTTTTTTTCTACATTAAATGATTCTTAAAATTTAAAGCTTTTTGCAAATTATTATACAAACAAGTAAAGAAAATATTTAAATTCTATTAGGGGGAGCGTAATTAGGGATGGATTTTCTGTCAGGCCATAAATTGTATTTGACATCTATGAAATTGTTAGAACTTGAAGATTCACACTTTACAAAAAAAAGTTAGTTGGAAGTCATTTGATATCAAAAATTTATAAAGGACTTCAAATTTAGATTTTTTTACAATACAAAAATAATAAATGATCTCCGAGACGTCCCAGCTCTTAATATTTGAAATTTTATAAGATGACTTTATAGATGCAAAAGTTATATAATTATAAAAATTTCTTTGGACCCACTGTAAATAGTTCCAAAACTTATTTTTTGAAATATTTTTATAACATTTCAGCCTTTAGAGATATTTAAGAAAAGTTCTTTCATGGTTACAACTGAAATTTATTCTACTTGTTTTCGACTACAGACTATCAGCTGCTCCGGAAGGTATTACGTGTCCTCCCGAAATTAACCATCTCTTATATATAAATCATTACAAAAACATCTAAACTTTAGCTGTGAATAATTTCATTAAGTCATCTCCAGCCTACTTATTTCAGTTATGGAACCAATGTCAAAATGAATTTTTAAAAATATACAAAAAATCTACATATGTATGGTGTCCAACTTAAGAAGCCTACCTATTCAGCATGGGACCTGTACACCTTTATGTATAACGAAATACGGTTCAAAATAGCAGAACGAATAGAAAATGATTGCCCACAAATATGGTGAAATGATTTTCAGAAATATATTCCAACAGATTGATGATCCGATGGACTGACATCGCTTATCTTGAAACTTCAAATATATGAGAATTTTAGATCGCTAATTTAGTGCATGACCAAATTCATCTTTTAATTTGGCGGTGATACACTTATCCTTCCGATGGACCCACGCAGACAAGGGTAGGATAACTGGGACAGTTTAATAATTTAGTAGGGTCTGAGTGAACGACCGAACATTAGGGAGGTTGGGCATCTGCACGTTAGTAGAATCAATAGTGATCAACCCTAGTGATGTTCCCAGTTATGTGCTCGTGCTTCTTGTGTCGCTGTTGTCTGTCCCCGGTTTGTGGATAGGCATACGATTGTTGGCAGTTTTGGAACTGATGGCTGCTGGACCTTCGGCTTCACTTCACTGTTGTAGTTGCTGCCGTCTTCATGTCGATATTTGATTGTTCAACTGATAGTAATCGAGTTGATAACGGAGTCGGATCGAAGACTTAATTTTGGTACCACGGGAGTCAGGTGCCCCTGGAACTTCGATTCTAGACTGACTCGGTGTAGAGTTGCATATTCAACCGTGTGCCGTGCCCAAAAATCGGTTGATAGGCACCACTCTTAACGATGAGGTAGTCATGAACAAATATATGGCTTCGAATTGTTACTCAGGTGTAGCAGTCTGCTGTATTTGAGTACGTCGGTAGATGCATTATATTCATCCAATGCGAAGTGCACCGTGAGGTTAGGTCTACGAAGACAAGTATTCACGTTAAAAGCTTTGTTGTTGTCCTCCAGGAATAAAATTTGAAGGATATTTTAATTAAATTTGTCACAGGAAAATTTTGTATTTCTTAAATCGGCCATTAAAATTTCATGAAGTTTGTTTCTCAAATAACCGTAACTCCCATACAGACCCACTTCTGAAAATGATCTTTAAGTACAATCTTATTAAAGTATAAGTAAATCATAAAATAAATATCTAAGAATGTGAGTTCGCAATTGTTTATGTAGGGCATTATATAGTCGGTCTTAAACGGCTGTAACCTGTTCTTCCTTGTTTTTTAATGTTAATTTTTAATTTCCTTTTTCAAAAATTATCAATTTTTAATTGAATTTTTTTATTATTATTTTTTATTCAATTGATTTATCGGCTAAATAATATCTGAAGTATACTGATGTTTTTTTTTGTAAACTCACTTATAACTTTAATTTATAACTTATTTGAAAATAAGTAAAAACGTAATAAATTTTAAATATAAATTATATGACTTAAAAGTAATTAAGAAATATGTCTGTATTTTGAGTATAAATTTTCGATTTTTATTACATTTTCAACAATGTATAATATATAAATACAAGTTATTTAATAAAAATTATCTATAAGATTTCTTTTTTTTTTTTTGTTTTTAAATAAAGTGTTTCTTAATAAAAATTGTGCAATTAATTAAAAGTATTATAAAATTACTAAATTGATTAGATAAGATGTCTTGAAAATCAATTATAGTGAAATTGATTTGTTTAGACATTTTTAAAAACGTTTAAAATGTAATTTTGTATGTTTTAGGTGTTAAAGATATATCAAATCATAAAATAGATTATATAGATTTATATATTATACATCTCTAACATGAGTTAGAAAACGTTTAAAGTGTATACAAAATGGCTACAAAATGATTTTTCGGAAATAATTCTTTGAAACCTTTAAACGTAAGAGAAATCTAAACAAAATAAATTATCGTTACATCTGAAATATTATCGAGTTTAGTTGGAGTATTGTAGGCTTCCACCTGATCAAGTTGATTTCGGGAGGGTTTCCAAAGTTGACAATCTTGGGTACGTAGATTTTTTTTTTGAAAATTTTCCAAAAATTCATTTATCAAACGAGACAAAAAAATTGGTACAGAAACTTCTTATAAATATCGACAAAAATAGCATTAGATTTCTTCTTAGTTTTTTGGCATTGCGGACTCAACATGACCATTAAAATTTTATTAAATCATTATTAATATTCTTTATAAAATTCTTAATAATATTAATACAAAAAAGCTTTCAAATGTAAAAAAATATATAAATCTGAAAATGCAACTGGATTATCCTTGAAAATCTCCCAATACATATTCAGCAAACGAAATGGATCCTCACTCACACTCCTTTCAACTATAACACGTATACATTAAGGCGTTGGTGGGGAATCTTTCACGATCTCTGCTGCACTATCATGCCTCACTGTCAACGAGGAGGAGGTCTGAGTCCTTCTGCTAAGTAAAAATTCCCTGTTCCATTCGAAGAAAGCACACCTTGCAACAAAAGACTTTATGCTTTGGTGGCCGTGAAAGCAGTAGAAACTTTCGAGTTCGTCAATGATACACTAGAACGGGGGCAGGGCTTGAGCTGCTTTAGAGGTATATGCCATAATAAGAAGAGGTACCTCGCTGATAAGTCCTTTATCACTAGGTGATTGCTGATGTTTGTTGTTCTTTTATTATTTATTACTTAATAAGAGGGTGAACTATGTGTATGTATTAGGCATGAGATCCTTACAACCGACCCATGCCCAAGTGTCGGATAGGAACATTTAGGGACTTCGTTTAAGTAAAATTTTACTAATATTTTTTACAATTTGTCAATCTTTATGTCCTACAGTTTTCGTAGATCCCAAATACTTGTGCAAAAACTTTATACCTTTACCTAAAATCCAACCTAAACTATGCTACCAGCCAAATTTAGTCATTTTCCATACAACACATAAATGATTTTTTAACGAATTTTTACCAAACTAACCCGATTCATTTGGGGAACACGTTTGAATATTCCCACGACAATAGGATCTCTGTTACGGAACAACCCACGTCATACCCAGCCAAAGATTGTCAGTCCAGCGACAGCAGTATCAGTCGAAAGTTTGTTTTCCCCAAAAAAGACAACATCAAGATACAATTGAACTGCTTAAACATCCAACTTTGGAAGGACACCCACTGTCCAATCCTCTGATCAGCTGGGGCCTATAATCCTTTATATCAAGTTCCATTTTATTTAAAAATCTTTAACGATTGAAAAGTTACTGAATGATTAAAAAAATATGATTTGTTCCTCCTTTAAAGTAATTGCTTTGGATTCGAGATTTACCTATAAAACCCGTTTTATTATTATTATTTTTTGACGCGATGTAAAAGATTTAAAATCGGTCTTGTAAACTTGTGTACCAAATTATTCAAAATTGTAATTATGTTTATGATAAGTGTTATTGAGATATATGCTGCTCACTGATGAAAGAAAATCATAACTCAAAAAATTCAAAATATTTTGACTTGATATGATTAACTAGCAAACTAATTTTTGTAAACGAACTATTTGTTTATCAAAGTGGATCGCGGCAAAATTATATTACATATTGATTATTACTGGAAATAAAGCCCACCTTTACAGTTATGTTTTTTATATTAAAGTAAAAGAAATAAAAATTAGAAAAAGGTCTCATTAAAAATGTTTTTTTTCTTTTTTTTAGTTATGACTTTCTTGCAGCAAATAAGCAATGCAGTAGTTATTTTAGAAATAAAAAAGGACTTTATGCCAGATTTTATTATAAATAAGTATATATTTGCAGGATAAAATATCCTTGTTTTCTTTCCATTATTATCAACATGAGAGATAAAGATCAAAATCAGTCAAATGGGAACAATCAGTACAGCTGCCGCTCTTACATTTCTATTTCATTTTTTTCTTGTGAATTGTTCGGCATAATTTCTGTAAAAAACGTTAAGATTTAGAAGATGCCATTTTTATTTAGAAAACAAAGAGAGAAGTAAATATTGTCAATAATATGCAAAATAAGTTTATTTGATGTAAAACAACAATTGAAGTGTTTATAAGAAAATAAACATTTAATTTGAGCTTTTGTTGAAAAAGTAAAGTTCATCGAATAATAATAATATTAGTATTATTTGTATGATCAGCTGCAATTTAACGAAATACGTGTATTTCAGTTCCCATTATATTCTCAAGTCAAACGTTTCAAATAAAACTGAACTTCAAGATAAAAAAACCTCTATGGGACTAACTAAAAACCTAGTTTTCAGTTATTAGCTGATCACAAATGATCTTTTAGCCTTAAAATTGTTTCCGATCTCACTTTGTATGAAATTTGTTTCATAGATTTTTTAAGCAAATAAGTTTTAACTGAAATGAACAATAATCTGACTTGTATTTGTTTAATTAACGTCATATTTACTCATCAATGAAATAAACAATGATATTCAAATATGATTAATAAATTCCGATAAGTTCATTTGATGTACAAACCTATTGACACGTTTTAAAAAATAAATAATAATTTAAATATTTAATTTAAACATTTGCCAAAAGTAATATTTATTTATTTAATAAAAAAATACATAATCAACTGCATAAATATGCATATAAATATTGACGCATTAATACGAGGTCAATGTCGTAACATTTCTTCAAACGATCGTTTTGAATAAATTAAACAAATAAGAGTGTAATTGCCGGTTAATGCCAATATGACGAAGTCTAGAGAAATTAGGAACCGAACCTCGTATAATTTGATTTTATGATTTTTGTTTATAAAAAAAAAAAAAAAAAAAAAAAAAAAACTTTTTTATTATTTTAAATCTATTCAAGATACTGTCATACACAGATGGACAAAAGTCAACGCCATTTGCCTTTATGTAAGTTTGAAGGATCGTTGTGACCATAAAAAACAAACGATATATAATATTTTTTATTTCTACACAAAATAATGATTTAAGTTAAATTAATTTTTATAATTTTAATAAGTATTTTTTTTACATGAAGTTCTTGTTTCTTGTGGACAAAAGTCACCGACACTGAAATTTAAATATTAAAGAATTTCACTTTTGTAAATACAACTGTCTAAATTCGTTTATTATGGTAACTTTATTGTCACTTATTAGTGAAAAAAGAAATAAAACTACAATTTAAGAAAGAAAAATTATTTTAAATGCGTTCATACATGCTAAAATGATCCAGGAGATATGCACTAGAGATGAGCGATACCGTGATTTTTGAATAATGTTGTTTCCAGTGAAATTGATTTTTAAATCACTGTTCTTTAAAAAAGTGATAGTGATTGAAAAATTCAAAAAAAAAAAAAAAAAAAAAAAAAACAACAATGTTTTTATAAAAAATGATTATGTGAATATGGGAGTCTCTATTAGAGTTCACACTGTGCACCGTAGTAAACGGATAATTATAATTCTCAGAATCACCTCTAAGTATGCAACATATATGAAAGAACGACGTTAATAGTAACTGTTATTTTATAATTTCAGTTCACTAGTGATTTATCAATTACAGTGATTTAGTCACAGTTTTGAAAAAATATCGCTCATCTCTAAAGAGCACATTGGTTAACCATCCATTACTGAAATTATAAAACGTTTTAATGACCACCTAACATGTGAGTATCAGAAGAGTCTAAAACTTTATCTTCCAAAGTTGGTGCGATGTTAATGTGCAAAATTCTGCCGGGTATAATGCCAGAGTTTGCAGGAAAAAACCGCAGATTAGCAGGGTGAACCAAATGAAATGAATCAATAGAGGAGTAGACTTTTGGAACAAGGTAATGTTCTCTGACGAAAGAAAAATTTTCTTATATAAATCAGACGGACATGTTTTGACATGGAAAAAGAAGTGATAAACTTTGCATTTCAATTGTATTCCAGTTGTTTTCTGAGTATGGGTTGTCTTTAAACATATTACATGATGGATGACAGTGACTTTTGTCCATGTGTATATATAAAAATGTATATGTGTTATTGGTTTGTTTGAGACAAAACTACTGGTCAACTACAAAATGATCCTAATATATCTGAAAATAACAAAATCTAGGATCAAAGGGAGAGATAGTTCCCATACTTTTTTAAAAAACACTGAACTAAATGTAGAGCGGATAGCATCGGTGAGAGAGAGAGAGAAGTAGCCTTAATTTAATGCAAATATCATTTATCTAAAGAACAATTAAAGTGAGTGTTTTAGGATTTCAAAACGATTAGTTTTTCAAGAAACAGTTTTACTGGAAGAATATATAGAATCAGGGTGAGCAAATGTTACTTTTTTGATATATAAATAAATTATGTTTGTTTCTATCTAAGATCCGATATGGTTCAAGTTAAGATTATTAATTTTTATAGCCGATAGATTCAAAATTTAGAAACAATGTTTACAAACAAAGTTTTCAAACAAAACATAGAGAAACAATGTTTACAAAAAAATAAAAAAAAAAACTATTTTTAAAAATGATTAAATTTATAAAATCTAAAGTTTTTACATTAATCTCGTGATTTGTTTGTAGTACTGATAAAGCTAAACAGATACGAGTGCGGCTTCATTAGTGAATGAACTCATACCCTTCAAACATTTGGAAGTTAAAATTATTGCGAACGCCACTTCTTAGTCACTTCTGGAAGATTGTGGGAAGATTTACGTAGATTTACAAGATAAAATAAATTACAATCACCACTTTATCTCGTCCGAGTATATAAGAAAAAGTCTTTCAAAAGTTTTTTAGAAGATATTAAAGGAATTTTACAAAAATTAAATACATATCTATTGCCACTTGATCTTTTTGGAGTATATATGAAAGAGTCTTCCAAAAGTTATTTAGAAGATAGAAGATAATTTACAAAAACAAAATACATTTCTATTGCCACTTGATCTTTTTGGAATATACAAAGAAGTCTCTTGCTTAAAGAAATGACAGTGCTATTATTATGAGTGAATAATTGTTCATAAATCATAGGAAATGGTTCATAAATCACAGTATAACTAGATTAGGAAATTAGATTTTATTAGATTTTATAACAAACTTTATAACTTTTAGATGTACAATCTAAAAAAATTCATGAAAATTTTCTTTATTTATAGTAAGTAATTGGACTCCTACTATAAATAGGGTAAAATTACATATTGATTTTTATTTCAAATTTTTACGCATTTTATAAACATTTATTATTCAATTTATAGCAACATTTAAACTGTTTTACATACGATATTAGTAATTTTAAATGAAAATGTTCATAATTCTATAAATGCGACTAGCAACATTTATACTACTATATTTTGTGTGTATTTTTGTATGTAAAAATTATATAAAACATTTTATGCTCATTTTACACACATTTAGTAATTCTACATAAAATCTTACTTATTTTATTTTTATTACATTCATTTTTTAAAGTGTATTTAAAGAATTCAAATCATTATTTTTCAGATTTACGTTTAAAGCTAACAAATCAGCAATAAATTGAAATTGGCATGGGAATCTAGAAAAATGCATCATTTAACGACTTACAAATATGTGGAATATTTTGATGAAGTTAATCATAAAATAATACAAATATTGTTAATCAGAAATTAATATAAATCTTGTTAATTATGCAATATTTTTATTATTTTTAGATTTTTAAAATTTGCATTTATTTATATAATTTTTAATATAATAAATAAAAATTCATTTCAAAAAAATGTGTAAAAAATTCAGCAGTAATCACTTCTAGAAGTGTCCTAGAAGGCACTTCTGAAAGTCTCTAAGAAGTGACTTCAGGAAGTTTCTTTAACGCGTCTTCTGAGACTCTTCTAGAAGTCTTTTTTAAGCCACTTACAGAAGATTCTTATAAGTCACTTGCGGAAATGAATTCTCAGGCCCTTCCAGAAGTGGCCTCTTAGAGTCATCTCGAAGCCACTTCGATGAGAAACAGTTTTTCCAGACGGAAGATTACTTTGAAAATATCTTCTGAGATGAATTTTAACTTCTAAGCCACTTCCGCAACTACAACATGTTTGTAGGGTACATACATTCGATGCGTTTGTATTTGAGTATAAATTGATAAATAAAATAATATTATTTTATTATTATTGTGTTTAATATTTTTTTTGCTTTTTGCTAATTAATTAATAAACACTGCATGTTTTCTTCTGCATTATAGTTGTCTGGCATGATAATGAATTTCTCTCTCATTGTTGACATAAAAATAATATTTATTTTGCTTTTTTTATATCATGATTATCATTATTATTGTTATTATTACTAAATACTCTCTAAGGAAAAGAAGAAAATTTATAAAGAATATTATAGTCAATGTACTCAATGTTAGTATCTATTAAATGGAGGTTTAATTAATTATATATTCCATCATATACAAATGTCTGTTTCTAAACATTTTATATGTTTTTCAACATACTTTTACTAAATGTGTGATTATAAATATATTTACCATGAAATAAATATATATAAATTAAGATTGACATTATGCAAAATAATGTAATATAAGAGGTTAAGGAACGTTTGAGACATGTTTAATCATCTTAAGTGGAAACCATACAACAACAAAAACAAAAACCTTAGCTAAACTGAAAAGTTAAGAACTTAAATTAGATAAAAAGGAACATGTAAGAGTGTAATAGTCGGTTAAGATTGACTGTACAATATACTGCATAATAACGTAGGTTTGAAAAATTATAGACGATTTGGTAGATTTTTCATATAATCACTTTAGGACACACTGTAATTTGTATTACAGCGCCTCTGGTGTCCGAAGTATATAGATTTTGAAGAATCCTAAAATGTATGTCAAAAATTTCATCTGATTTCGTTGAGGTTTAAAGAAAATACACGCGATAGAACTTGAAAATAGTTAAACAATTCTGCACAAATTTAATGGAAATCCGACATGGTTCCAAGTTACCACAATCGCTTAGATTTGCAAAAAGTAAATGGGTACACTACACACTGTATTTTTAAAAATGTAAAAAAAGACAGGTATGAAAACGGAAAAAATTAAAGACTGGAGTTCTAAGGTAAATAAAAAAATAATCCTGAATTATCTGATGCTGATCGTGCTAAAAAATATAAAACCAGCAGATGTACTTTAC
Source organism: Cochliomyia hominivorax (assembly GCA_004302925.2). Classification (NCBI taxonomy): domain Eukaryota; kingdom Metazoa; phylum Arthropoda; class Insecta; order Diptera; family Calliphoridae; genus Cochliomyia; species Cochliomyia hominivorax. The sequence continues at coordinate 31,627,840 of PYHX02000158.1, forward strand.
ACAGGATTCGCGCAAAATATTAGATTAAAAGCATATGCCAACAGAACAGAAAATTAAGAACCGGAAGAAAAAAGTACCAAATTTTTATACAGCAATATAATAATCAAATTTAGCAGTTACATCATAATGGGCGACGAAACATACGTAAAAGCGATTTTAAGCAAATACCAGCCCAAAAATTGTATGTTTAATCCAACCATGCATAGCTAGCCGACAAATTTAAGTGCACCATAATGATATATGTGGTAAAAAGTTTCTGATTTGCAAACAATTTGCAATTATGGGTTAAAGAGCAAAACTTTTGTGACTTTTTCTTCAATAAAGTCAGAAATATATACAAATGAATGTTTATAAAAACAACTGTTGCCATTCATTAGGTTACATAAATCGCGGTTAAGTTCTGGCCGTACATAGCATCTTGTCACTATTCCAATATCACGGTAAAATGGTATCAAGATAACGCATCAAATTGTCCCAACTTCGGTCAATTGAAACATTTTGGGTTGAGAATGAGACAAATATTTTCATCACTAGTGATTAAAAATATAAAAAACAAGTAAGTATGTTATAGTCGACCAAAGCCGACTATGTAATACACTATACCACAAAATTGGTTATAAATAGTAATTACAAGAAAGTAACAAAAGACCCTCGAATAATTTATTTTTCTGATTTATTCTTAAGTATGCAGTACAGTATTGTAAAGCTTAAATTTATGCGTTTTCAAATTATTTTGTTGGGAGAAAAATGGAAGCTACAAGAAATTATTGACCGACACACGCATAACTTTGCACATATATGTTTGCTTATATTTAACATAATTTTAAAAATTATTATTACAATAATAATGAATATAAAAGATTTCTACCCTGAAAAGTCATATTTAAAATTGGTCTTGCATAGGACCTATTAGAAGTCATGAAGCGTCCCTTTTATAACTTGGCACATCGGTTTAGAATATCATAAGACTTTATGTCTGTGAACTTTCTTTAAAATCGCTTTATATTAAGGACATTAAATAGGTTAAAACTTTATTCCGGGGACATTTTCGCCCTATTGCCAGAATAATATTAAGTTTCAAATTCTATTAAGATATCTCAAAAATTGGACCTGTAGAGTATTCTCAACGTTAACTGTTAAATTGGTTATGAATCAAATCGTATACTTTTTATGAACCTTACAAACATCAACACAAACGCATAATATCCCAATCACATACTATGGCGTAGGGTTTAATTTTAATTAATATATGTATGTAAAACTTTTTTCGATCTCACTACTCGATAAATCTTTAACTTGTTTTTAACATGTCACGTGACAGATTAAGTGTTAAATAAATAATTTTGTTCTATTTAATTCTTAAAAATACTGATATTTAATCAAACACTTATTTATAACAAAAATATTGATTAAACATATTTTCAATTTGCATTCCAAAAAAAATCGAGAACCGAACCCCAACCACCTTTGGCAACAACTCAGAATACTTGAACGAAGAAATAACTACTATTATTAACCTTCAAATAAATATTTTTAATTTATAATAGTTTATTTTTATTTTTATTTTGTTTTTGGTGTTACACTTTGCTAGAGGTTGGTTACACAAAGAAATATTATTAACCAATTGTTGTAATTGTTTATAAACGAAAAACAACAAAAACAAATAGGTACCTGCAATATGATGAAACCAACCAATGAAAAGAATAGTTGATGTAGTTTTTGTAGTTAATAAAAATAAACAAGAGCAAAAAAAAAATAAACAAAAGACAAAATACAACAAGAAAAAAATAAAAACAATAACAATAAACTAAAGAAAATCAATGAATGAATTGAAATATTGAATGAATTTTGATAATAAAACAACAAAAACATAACAACAACCATAAGTAACAAATATTAAGAAATAACAAACAAATTATTTTCTGTCAAGCACACAGACAGTATTAAGGTCATTTTGACATTTTTTGTTATTGTAAACAATTAAGAGAATAAAAACAAAAATCAAAGTAAAGGAATCGAAAAATACAAAAAAAAAAATATTTAGAGTAACAACATGAAAAAACAAAACTCACCTGTTGTGAGTAAAGGATGAAGAGGAGAGAGAGAAAAAGAGTAATTTAGACTTGAATCAAATAGCGGTTTATTTCAATGTTGCCACATAAAAAAAAATATTTTTTTAATTCATTTAATAAATCAAATGGTAAGAAAAATTAATAGAAGAGTCAACCCTATATGCCAATTATTAATTATCGAATATCTAAAGAACAATTTTACCTTGAGTTTCCATATTTTTTAACTTTCCTACGAAATGTTTTGGAAAAATCCTTGTGGCATGATATACGTCATGATTTATGAAATTTCTTTCGAGATCTGGAACTAAGGAGAATTTTTTATGCAGCAAAGCGCACCGGGTAAAAGTTAGTGTGTATATTTGTTATTGTTGTTGTTAAACATATTAAAGTTAAATGTGTGTGGTTTACTTTATTATTTTTAATGACGTTATCTGCTGGACCACGGTCAAACTTGATAATCACTTGTCGGTGTTATATCGCGTTCACATTCTCAACCCGAAATAAAATAAACACACGAATAAACAAAAAAATGTAATAAAAACAACAACAATAACAAAAAACAACTATCGACAACTTAAGAAGCAACCAAAGCAATCGCAAAGACAGAAAAATACTAAAAACAAAATCTAATAAGAAAAAACGCACATTTGATATTTCTGTATTTTTTGTTGTCTCCTTTTTGTTCAATTTTCTGTATATTTTAAGGTTTTGTTATTTTTCTTTCTTTTTTTTTTATAAATTTTTTCATTTATTTCTTTTCTTAATTCGATGCTTGAAAATAATTTGATAATTTGTAAACATAATATTTTTATCACTAAAATTATACAGTGTATTTGATTTGTTAAAATGTTGTTATAATATAATTTGAATGGGTTACTAAGAAGTGGGAGGAGGTTTGATGTATATTTTTGTTATTTGATTATATTAATAGTTGTTGTTTTTGTTGTTCCATTATTAATACCACCACCACCATCACCATACTTAAGAAATCATAAGAAATGATTATTAATTATATACAATAAAATACGCTCGGATACAAATAAAATAAGTTAAATTTTTAGCACTTTAATAATAAACATTTTTCCTTACACTTTTTGTTTAAATCAATTAACATATATTAAATGCTGTATAATTTGTTAAGATTTTCTTCTTCTTATATAGTATTTTTTCTTTACACATTTTTCTTATATCTGCTTTTCAATCATACCTTCTTCTTCCTTTTTAAATAATTTTGTTTTAATCACTTTATATACACTTTTTTCCTTAAGTAACACTTAATATCGATTTATTTCTTTGCACAATTTAATCCATTAGTTTTAATTAAATATGAGTATTAATTACTTAAAATAAAATTATAAATTTTTAATTTTTTACTCTATAGTTTTGTTTATTAACCAATTTTAACTCAATCACTTCACCATTCACCACAAATATCTTTCGCAAACTGGAGTTGAATAAAATTTTTATAGCCCCTTTTTAGTTGGTTAAATTTAAAAGATGTCAACTTTTAATAATAAACTTAACGCTTAATAAATAAAAAACGCTTATTTATCCAAAGTGTTTTTTGTTTTTGTAACAAAGTTGTCAAAATTGTGTATGGATAAAATAATAAATATGACAGTTGTTTATTCCAACAGCTGTGACAGAGCTGGAAAATTATTATAAAAAATAAATGAGAATACTGCATTATCTAAATATTAAATGTAACGTAAACAAGTTTATGAAAAAAATGTTTAATAATCAATCCTTCAGGATATAAACGGAAAAAAATTCTGCTGACAGCCAGAATCTCGCAGTGATTAGTAAATGGAACATCCTGGCACAGGACACTATTATGTTAAATGGAGTTTTATATATTAAACAGTTTATGTTTTCAACCGATATAAGAATGAAATATACACATACTGAATAAGGAAATTTTGAATTTCTTAAACCGCACATAACTGAAAATATCATGAAAACGTTTTTATAAAGTATTAAAATTCTACTGTATCAATATGGTTTAATATAAGCAGCCCTAACCGACTATTAAACTCATATTTGTTTTTATACTTTCCACTATCACAAGTGGTGGTACATACCGGACATCCTATGTGTAACGCTCAAAATGAATCATTTCAGACCCTAAAGTGTATATATATTCCTGCATCAATCAAGAAACCGTTTCATGAATTGGACTAAGTATTTGCTGTAGTCCTGAGAAGTTTCCTATTTAAAACCATCAAAAATGGTTCAGTATATCAAAAGATAAAGGCCGATATCTGAAGCAACCTCTAAGTTCAAATAAAAAACTTTAATAAAACCGGTTACTTTAGTTTATAACTTATTTAGTGTTTTAGTGTTTCTGTGTTATATTTTAAGCAAACAGATATATATTGCATACGTCTGTGCGTATATGTGTATATACGAAACATAACGTATTTACTTCACACGCATTTGTGGTGAACAGTATTATGACATTATTAATTGTCTTTTTTAATTTTAAAATTATTATATTGTTTTAAAATTTCGATAACGATAAGTTTTCTTGTTAAAATATTTTTTATCTCTATGTAGCAACGGCCTAAATTATTACATGTTCTCTTTTGTTGTTTTGAAGAGACTACGTCAGCTGTCATTTACGAAGAAAAAACCCAATAAGAAAGAAAGAAGAAGACATTTTTTCATACGTAAATATTTTAACAAATTGAAGAAAAGTGGAATATTTTTTTTAACACGTTAAAACAAACAAAATTATTATTATTTTAAGATATTTCAATAATATAAATATAATAAAATGCAATGCATATGAATTAAAGTGAAAAAACAACAAATTAAAATAGTATTTTAACAATAGACAAGCAAATATTACAAGTAGTGGAAAAAAGTGTTCGAAGAAAAAAATAACAAGAACAGAATAGAAAAAATGTCATTTGTGCGTACGGCAGCAGCAGCGGGTGCTGCCACAGGGGGCAGTGCTGAATCGGTGCAAAAGTTCGTTGAGGCTTTACAGTCTGATTTCAAAACATTATCTTTGGAAACTAAAAAGAAATATCCACAAATTAAAGAGGTACATGTATACTAGAAGGATGGAATAAATCATTCTTAAGATATTAAATGATTTGTTGTTCTTTCTTTCTTGTTTTTTTTATAAATTTTTTGTAGTGTGTTAGTGCTGCACCCAAATTGATATAAATTATTTAATTAATGGGTTTTTGTGTTGGGTGGTTTTTGTTTTGATATCTTTTCAGAGGGGGTTAGGAAAGTTTTGGCACCCAATACTTTTTGTTAGATTGAAGGGAAATAACCAAATTTGAAATGTATTTATGAACGTGATATGTTAATTGCTCATAATTGACGTGTGTTTTAGATTATTTTATAGTTGTGAAATTTTTTTACAAAAACTTTTTCTCTTAAAAGAAATGACGTTTTTATAATTTCTCCATAAATGCTGGTATGATTTTTGAATTTTGGGAGAGTCTTCTGATTTTTCTAACATTGTTAATTCGGAAGGAATGGTTTGAAATTGTTCTGATAAACTACACTAAATATATGTTAAAGAAAAAAGGAGTGAAATCGAAATATTCTTAGCATACATAAATGTGAATAAAAATAAAGCCACTAAACATACATTCATTTCCTTACTTGATTAAAATTATTATAATAATTTACAAATAAAAAAATTTTACTTACTTGTGACAAAATTTTGAGCTTTTTTCGGAAACTAATTTTCGGAATTAACATTTTTATAGTGTTTTCTGTCTCTGTTTAAAATCTTCTACACTTCGAAAAATCTGCCAATGCATACGTTCCGGCACTCATTGCTGCAAGAATATTTTTTAGAAATCTTGACTTCAATTTCCGTGCTCTGTTTTTGGCCACTAAATTTTCAGCACCGTTCCTGTCAGGAACTTGTAGAGCCTTGTATGTTTTTAAATAACCATTAGCTTTTACTTTTCATACCAAATAATACGAGCACTGAACTAATAGGGCGTTCTTACCGGATCAGTTAGAAGCTCTTTTGAAAATTCTTTATTAATTTGCATGCCTTTCTAAAAGCCATGAAGTTTTTATAATTTCTGTATAAATGCAGAGAATGATTTTGGAAGGATATTCTGTTTTTGTTCTAACTTTGTCAACTCGGATGGAATAGATGTTGCTAAATAGATTAGTTTGCGTTCCGTTGCTGGGGTGACAGCCCTTCGCCGAAGGGTCATTCCAGTACGAAGAACCGGCTGTCGCGGGAATGCTTTGCGTCTAGTTTACGTCACTAGATGTAAAGGTTCATCCAAAATCAAGTTATGAGCTAAGAAAACATGGTACCTCAATATAAGAGGATCGATCTGTAATTTAACATAGACAAAAGTCAACCCAAAAAAAAAACATTCCCGCGACAGCCGGTTCTTCGTACCGGTATGACCCGAAATTTTTCGGCCAAGGACTGTCACCTCAGCAACGGAAGAGAGAAGAAACCAAAAGGTAATTCATAAATGCGGGTTTCAAGAAAATAATTCAAGAGGATCTATTTTCATACCGAGATTTCTTCAACAGAAGATGTTTTATTTTTTATACTCTACACCATCATAAATGACATAAAGATAATGCACGATTTAACGATGTTTATCCATGTCAACCTGCCGATGTAAATCTTGTGTACAAAATACAGGTCACAGTTTTAAAGTTATTTTGATAAAATTTAATGAAACTTATCGAATTTGGTGATGATGGATCCATTATTTTACCAACCTCTTAGAAAAAATTTCCTCCGGAATGGAATTTTTACATAAATATAGAAGTCTATAAATTTAATACGATTTTAACATACCATTGAAGTGTATTGTATATTAAAATCTATAGTAAAATATCAGAATGTACAGAAGTGGTTCATTAATTTTTCGAATCTACGATTCAATAGACTGACTTGGCATACTATAACTTTTTTGGATTTCTCTAGATTCTAAATTTAAAAACTATAATATTTTTTTGGCCTATAGAATGTTCACGGATCGGCCAACAAAAGCCCAGCTTTCATAAAGACTTTTATATGTAAATTTGGACAAAAGTTGCTACATACAACGCTTCATGATGAACACCTAAAAATAGAATTTCAGTTATAGATTACATTTCATGTTTTATGTGGAATTAAAATTTTTAATCTTTTATTAAAATTAGCAAATTTCCCAATAAAAGTATAAAATCTGAATAGTCGAGTATGTTTCTTTATTTATCCATATTTGTATCTATGTCAACGAATAAATGTTCTATAATTAATATCTTTAGCTTATACTCTTCTATAATAATGACCATAATGAACAACTTGAACTAAACAAATGATAACTATTGAAAATAATTGATTTTCTTTTAGTTTTTTTGTTTATAGATGTGGGGGGGGGGGTGTATTTATTTGCCTTACATGATTTAACATAATTTGTATTTCATATTCTTTAATATTTCTTTATTTTTATCTTGTATATTTATATATATCTTTTTTCTTTTAGTCCTGTGAAGAAGCAATTTCAAAATTATCCTCTGCCGGCACAAATCAACAACAATCTGTTTACTATACTGTCAATCAAATCTTATATCCTTTAGTTCAAGGATGCGAAACAAAAGATTTAAAAATCATCAAAGTGAGTCAGATTTTTTTTATATCCAAAGACAAATAAAACTATTTTGTTATCTAATCTTTAATATTTAATAATGTTTATTTTATTGCTTTCATTTTTTGCCCCAGTTTTGTTTGGGTATGATGCAACGTCTTATCACCCAGCAGGTGGTAGACCAAAAAGGTGCACGCTATATAACCGATGCTTTATGGATGTTAATGGAACATAATATTGAAGAAGTTAAAGTTTTACAAACCATAACCCTACTACTCACCACCAATACGGTGGTACATGGTGATACATTAGCTAAATCTTTAGTTTTATGTTTTCGTTTGCATTATACGAAAAATTCCACAATTGTTAATACAGCTGGAGCTACCATAAGACAATTAGTGTCATTGGTATTTGAACGTGTTTATTTGGAAAAAGATTCTTTAACTTCACTACAACAGAAAGATTCAGCGGGTAATGTGGTGGAAATCGATGTTAGCGATAATAGTGTGGGTGGTAATGGTGCCCCTCATGAAATGACAACTTTTGCTTCGGATGCCTTCTTTTTGTTTCAGGTAACTAATAATGCTGTCTTTTTCCCTTTTATTCGTTCTAATTTGATAAACAATTTTGTTTAATTCATTTACATTTGGTGTAATGAAACTTTTTATTTTATTTCATTTTTTGCTTATCAGTTGTTAATATTTGATTGTAAATACTTGTATTTATTTTTATTACTAACAACATGTATTTGATATGCAATGTAAATTGTTATAGTTTAATGTTTTTTGTAAATATTGATTTTTATTTAATTAATAATTATTTTTCCTTATTCAAACACATTTAATCAGAGTTTAAAAGTCGTATTTACAAATTTCTTGGAAATTTTATTTATTACTTGTCTTATTGATAAGTTCTTAAAAAGGAATGAAAATGAAAAGTTCCAAACATACATATTATTACAATTTTAAAAAAGTATATATATTTCTATAGTTTTAATCACTTGTGATGAAATTGTGAACTTTTTTTCGAAAAACTTTTTATTAACGTTTTTATAGTGTCTTCTGTCACTGAGCTCGAACAGGAAATCCATTCCCATTTAAAATCTACCACAATTTTGTGCTATTTAATTCTCTTTTAACATGAGTTGGCAGATTTTTCTCAACTTATTGCTTAAAAATTGAATGTTGCTGATGCTTGAGGGAATGTTACGAACTTTGAAATATTGTCACTGTTTTGAAGAACAGTTATTTTAATTTCATTCTGACTTGGTAAACAAGCCCATGAGTGGTACAAGAAAAATAATGGTGTATTTCCAACAAAAGAGACAAATCCTCTAAACTGCCTGGAACTAAGGTCAGTGGAGGGTTATTGGACTCTTGTTAAAAGAGAATTGTAGAGCACAAAAAAAGGTGTCCAAAAATGTGTGAAGATTTTAAAACGGAGATACATATAAAATTGAGTAACTGTATAAGACACTTAATAGCAAAAAACACTACTTGAACTCATTGTTCTTTAAAAAAAAATCCATGTTTTTCTTTCTTTTTCAGGATCTTGTCCATTTGGTTAATGCCGATCCTCCATTATGGCTTGTGGGCATGAATGAAATGACTCGCACTTTTGGTCTAGAACTCTTGGAAGCTGTTCTCACCAACTTTAGTGCTGTATTCCATGAAAATCGTGATTTTCGTTTATTATTGAAAGAACGTGTTTGTGCTCTAGTTATTAAACTTTTCTCACCAAATGTTAAACATCGTTCGTTACCCACTCAAAATACCAATGGCAATGCCAATCAAACAAATGATAAACCATATTTTCCCATTAGTATGCGCCTTCTCAGATTAGTGGCGATACTAATACAAAAATATCATACCATTCTAGTGACAGAATGTGAAATATTTCTATCGTTGATTATTAAATTTCTCGATCCAGATAAGCCACATTGGCAAAGAGCTTTGGCATTAGAAGTAATACACAAATTAGCCACTAAACCCTCACTGGTGGCATTCTTTTGTAAATCATATGATTGTAAGAATCATGCCACAAATATTGTACAAGATATGATAACTGCTTTGGGTACATATGTGCGTTATTCTTTGATTAATTCAGCAGCATGTAAGTGGTGGGAGTGATAATCTATTTTTGATTGAATTTTATGTGCGGGATTTTTCATTTCAGTATTGAATGGCCAGCAAAATGGGGCTCAACAATTGAATTCCTTGACTGCTCATAATTCGAATAATCAATGTGGTTTTGTTTTTCGCGGAGCTTATATGCCTTTGGTGGCCACTTTTGCTCCTGGATTAGCTAAAGCCGTTTAGTAAGTTTTTTAAGTGAAATCTGTTACAAAAGCAAAATTGTATATCTTTTTAATATTTTAGTTTAGAGATGTTGGATAAATTGGACGCCCCTAATATACCTGAGAGTTATGGTATTTCTGTAGCCTATGCCATTCTTTTGGATATAACACGCTCCATAGGAGGTGTTATACAACGTACCCCAGAAGTGGTAAGTTTGAATTTTAATATTCATTTTTTTTAAATTAATTTCCTTTTGTAATTTTTCTTTTAGCATCCCACTCATAATATGGCAGTTATAACAGAGGAAGAGCATAAACCATTATGTCTACAATTAATAAATTCCAGCTGGTCTGGTTTATTATCAGCATTTGTGCCGTTAGTTGATGCTTCTATTGATGAAGCCACCACCGATAACATTTTGAAAGCCATGCAAAATTATGCTGCTTTATGTGGCATTATGGATTTGTTAAATCCTCGTGATGCTTTCATTATGGCCATATGTCGTGCATCATTTCCACCCCATTATGCCATGTCCATATTTGCCAATCATTCACACATGGATGTAGATTTACGTTGTCATACACGTTCAAATAGCCAAGATCTGAATAATCAATTTATGAGCACTTGTCAGGATACTGGAGATTTTCGTCAACAAATTGTAGCAGTGGGTACTCCTCTACCAAGTGCTTCTTTACCTCACAGTGTCATGCAAGCCCCCGTCATGTTGACTACTAAAAATTTACAATGTATGCGTGCTATACTCTTTTTGGCTCACAGCAATGGTAGCATATTGGGTACTTCATGGCATATAGTTTTGCAAACACTTCAGCATTTAGTATGGATATTGGGTTTGAAACCCTCTACAGGAGGAAGTTTGCAAGCATTTCCAAAACCTGCTGTGGAGGCTAATGTGGGTATACAAACTGCTGTTATGGCTGATCTACCAGTATTATCACAAATGTTATCTCAACTTTTCGAATCCAGCCAGTATTTGGATGATGTGGCATTACATCATTTAATCGATGCCTTGTGTAAATTATCACATGAGGCCATGGAATTAGCTTATGCTAATAGGGTAAGTTTGAGACTGTGTTATAATAAAATACTTTTGTTATTTGTTTTATTTGATTTTAGGAACCCTCACTTTTTGCTGTAGCCAAACTTTTGGAAACTGGTTTAGTTAATATGCCACGCATAGAAGTATTATGGCGTCCTTTAACCAATCATCTCTTAGAAGTGTGCCAACATCGTCATATACGCATGCGTGAATGGGGTGTAGAAGCCATAACTTATTTAGTAAAATCGGCTTTACAATATAAACACAGCCAACCTTTAAAGGAAAATATGGTCGAGTTTTTAATTTTCTTTTTAATTTCAAGAATTTTATTAACAATTTTTGTATTTTTATAGAATTTGCAAACAATGCTGTTAAGTCCTCTTTCTGAATTATCCACCGTACCCCATGCTGATGTGCGTCAACGTCAATTAGATTGTGTTTTACAAATTTTAAATGGTGCAGGAGAGATTTTATCTTTTGGTTGGCCAGCCATTATAGAAATCATAGGAGCTGTTAATGAACATCATGGTGAACCCTTAATACGTACTGCATTTCAATGTTTACAATTAGTTATAACTGACTTTTTGACTGTTATGCCCTGGCGTTGTTTACCCTTGTGCATAAGTACCGCCGCCAAGTTTGGCTCACAAACACAAGAGTTAAATATATCTTTAACAGCCATAGGATTAATGGTAAATTTTAAACTTTATTTAAACAACAATAAACATTTATTTAATTTCTTTTTTGAATTCCAGTGGAATATTTCAGATTTCTTTAATCAAAATCAAGACAAATTAATGTCTACACAGGTAGATGATTCTGCCATATTACCAGATTTTCCTGGTACTGTTAAAATGCCACAATTTGATAAACTATGGATGTGTTTATATGCCAAATTAGGTATGTTTATTATTCATTTTGAATTAAAAGTCTTGTTAAAAAATATATTTTATTATTATAAGGTGAACTTTGTGTTGATTCTCGTCCTGCTGTTCGCAAATCGGCTGGTCAAACTTTATTCTCTACCATATCGGCACACGGTAGTCTTTTAAATCCTCCCACCTGGCAAGCTTTAGTTTGGCAAGTTCTCTTCCCTTTGCTGGATAATGTAAGAGCACTGTCTAGTTCGGCCAGTAATGAAAAAGTGGATGCCAGTGGCAATATTTTAATACATCATTCCCGTAATACTGCCCAAAAACAATGGGCTGAAACACAAGTTTTAACTTTATCTGGTGTTTGTAGAGTAAGTTTTTATTATTTTCATATTATTTTTTCAATTCATTATATTTTTTCAAATTTATTCCTTAAAGGTTTTCAATACCAAACGTGATTTAATACAAATGTTGGGAGATTTTGATCGTGCATGGTCTTTAATATTAGAATTCATCCAAAATGCCGCCTTAAGTAAAAATGGTGAAGTATCGCTGGCTGCTTTAAAATCCCTACAAGAAATTATGTATCATAATGCGGATAATAAACAAAATAGTAAAACTGTTGAGGGTTCTGCAGCTGAAAAAGCTAAAGTTAAAAGTGAAGAAATTTGGAATGTTAGTAAACTTACTCAATTGGGAAGGGAATTTTTAATTATTTTATGGTTATTTTAGATCGCTTGGAAAATATGGTTAAATATTGGTATGGAGAGTACAAAAATGTCTGCAAAATCTCAAGATTCAACACAAGATGAATTCTATATACCGAGCCAGGCATACTTAACAGCATTAATGCAAATATTTCCAGCCATATTTCAGCAAATACAAAAAAGGTATGTTTTTTATAGTTTAGAGAAATCAGATGTAAAATTAAAAAAGGAGTCCATTAGAATGAAGCTTCAATTAAAACTATTATTTGCACAGTGTTTGATCCATTTAGATTGATCATTGATAATCGTTATAGTGAGTTACAATAAATTGGAGTTTAATTAGCAATGACAAACATCAATAATATTAACAGATCCTATGCTTACTTTGTTTTATCGTCGCTAAATGCTACATATACATGAATAAAAAAGAGTTGCGGCTGCCTTTTTGATAATCTGCTATTTGCCTGAAATGTACACATCGTCGAGAGGAAATTCCACGTAACTATTAATGCAGCTGTCAATTCCTTCGTGCTATTTGGAATAGAACATCCATAATGCGTCCGCATTTCCCCAAGCAGCTAGACTCGTAGACGAGCTTGTTGTGTACCGAAATACCAATCCCCGCAACCCAAGAATCGCTGTGGTGAACTGTGAAAACAACAGGTTGGTAAATGTGGACAGGGAGAATTAATGTCTAGATCATCTCGACAACTACAACCTAAAAAATGTGGTCAACTATCCATTCTCTCTTCAACCATAAAAAGATGGTAGGTTCGCGATCAGGTTATGCGATACTAGGGATTTATCGCGAGCATTTTGCCGACAATTTTTGAGCATCCTGAGAAAGATCATCCTTCCAGTCAGGGACACAACACAATTGTTCACTCCACATCAAGTTGCAGAGGCCATCAATTCAGCTATTAGCTACTTACAAAATGATTGGTCGATCAGTTATGCTGCTCCAGTGTGGCCTCATTTGGTAAAGGGTTGCATACAAATGTCCTCAATATAACATCTACTTGAGGAGCCGAAGATCTTACCAGTTAAGAAACAAAATGAAATGCTTTCTCTAACTTCAATATAACACAATTCCCCCAAGTGATGTTAGAAAATATATTCGCATACATTGGTACCACTCTTAGTCTAGGAGATCTATGGATTCATACTAAAGAAATAGAACAGTGTCTTGCCTGGAGTTAAACCAGAACCTGATTATTATTGTCAAACGAAGAGGTGATTGCAATAAGACCGTATATAAAATTGGTGTTTGGTTTTGTTAGTTAAATTCGAATTTATCTTAACATAGATTATCTGAAAATTAAACTCTTTAACTATTGATTTCACTTTTACTCTATAACGTTTGATTTCATATTTTTTTCAGATTTAAACCAACTGATTTTGATAAATTTTGTACAGTCCTAACCAATGCCGTTTGTATACCCGTACAAACCGAAGCAGTTCCTTATATAATGTCTTCTGTATCGGATTCATTATTAACCCCACTACACGATAGCATCCTAGAATGTATGGAATTGATACAAAAGGTAATTAATCCAATACATTATAATGTCTCCTTTTAGTTAATGTATTATTTCTTAAAATTTTCAGGAAGCCACTAAAGAAGATTCCAATTTAAGTCACATGATTCCTGCTATATTCCGTCAATTGTTGGTATTTAGTAAGTTCGCTTGTACGCCACCTACTTTACAGGTTAACGAACAGCATAAATATAATAAAACAACGAATCATTATGGCAACAATAGTTCTGTGGAAGTGGTTAGCATGAATTATATACCATTTGGTGAAAAATCCATAACAATATGTGTAAAATTATATCAATCAACAGCCATGGAAGAATCTGTTATGCAAGAACATATTTTACATGAAATCATTAAGGTTTGTTAAAGTAGAAATAGTTATTGGCACTTAATTTTAATTAAATTTATTCCAAAGGCTTTACGCACACCATTGGCTATGAAATATAAATGTTTGGCCTCTAGTACTTGGAAACTGGCGATCTCAAGTTTAATAACAGTTTTACATACAGGCCTCAAAGTAGCTCGCGCGAAACCAAATCATTTTACTGGCATGTGGGATGATTTAGCTGATACTTTGGATAAATTCTTATTCCCACAAAGGTTAATTTTATTAAGAGAAATATTGAAGTATGTGAAATGTATTTTGTGCTGATTTATTTTCTTCATTCGTATAGTGTCTGCACCATTGAAGATCGTGGCCTTGAAGAAATTGTCTTAGATGAAACTATTGATTGTCAAGTTATTGAATTATTACGTGATGAAGTTTTGCCTTATGCCCATGAAATGCCTCATCAATTTATTATGCAAATTGTTGTATTACTTAACAAGGGCTCAATACATTCCGCTTCTGATACAAATATTTGCTATGAATCTGATTGGAAACTAAGAGAGATATTTGCCAAAACATGTTTTGAAACCCTCTTACAATTCTCTTTACTCGATGATAATTGTAATAATAATCGTACTTCAAAAGATGCCACAACATTAGCTTCAACCTCAGCAGTTAATGCTATAAATGCTAATCTAGCAAATGCTGTCGGTGCCGGGGCAAATGGTGGTAAAGATTTTGCTGGTCGCTTAGCAGTAACAGCATTATTACATCGTTTCCAGGAGGTATTAAAAAGATTTAACGATGACGAGAGACAAAGTGGGAAATGTCCTTTACCAAGGTGGGTTTACGAATTTTCTATAAATTGTGAAAGTTCTTTTTATTAAACAAAAATGTGTCTAAAATTATAGATTTCGTTTATCGGAAATATCATTTGTTTTAAAAGCCATTGCCACTTTGGTAATCTCTATGAAAAAGGCACCAGCCTCTAAAGGTGAGTAGTGGGAAATCCATTTAAATAATTTTTATTGTAATTTATTTTCTTTTCGTTATTAGTAAATAAACCCGCTTGGGATCAATTAATTGGTCTTTATCCATATTTGGTTGATTGTACCACAACCACTTCACCTGAAGTATCACGTTCTTTAAGAGAAGCTTTATTACAATATACTGATTTATTGCAGGCGCCCAAATGTTTATCAAATGATAACAATACCCAGCCTTCTCCCCCAAACGAATTAACCATACAATCGAATGGACAAGAGTGAAAATATTTTTAAATTTTAATGCATTCAAAGAAAAAAAACAAATATTTGAAACCAAAACTCTTAAAAAAAACAAAATTATTTAAGACTCTTCACAATATTTATTTATTATTATTTTTTTTAATTTTTGTTGTTGTTTGAGTTGTTTGAAAAAAAATTAAAAAAGCAAATTTAAGTTAAACAATTTTTGAAATTCCCCGAAAAGTAAGAAAATATATAAGCAAATTATAAAACTAAAAACACTTAAAAATATACAAAATATTCTTAAATCGCAAAAAAAAAAACAAGATATTGAACTGGTTGGATAATATGAAAGAAAAATAGCAATTATACATAAAATCTAATATAAAACACAATAACTAACTAACTACACATGACTTATAGTTTATATATTATACAATAACTTATGTAATAACTTATGTAGTGTATACAAAACAAAAATATATTTTAAAAAAACAATTCAAATTTATTAATAAATTAACAAGCAAATAAATCAATTAATATTGATGAAGGGAATTTTAATGATTTTGGAATTAAAAAAAAATAAAGCAAAAATATTTTAAATAGATTTTAAAAGTTTTTGAATCAAATAAAATCAAAACTCTCTCTGCATTTCATAAAACTTATCTCCAAATCTTTTAATTTCCCTTCAAATATAATATTTAGACCAGGGATGTGCGTTTAATCTCTTACAGCATCAATTTGATTAATCTATTTCTGAATTAAAATGTTTGAATCTATTCAAATTCTTGATTAATCGATTAATTATCAAATTAATTAATAAAGATTTCAAATTATATTTATAATCATTTATGCGGTATTTTGATTAATCAACTTTTTAATTAAACAAATAATCGCACTTCCCTAAATCAGATATTGATAACAAAAACAAAAAAAGAACAAAAATACAGTGAATGTCATAAATATATATTTTTATTAAATTATTTCATAATTCTCATTATTTCAATTTCTAAATTAATTTTTGTGAATTTAAGAAAAAATCAATATACCCAAAGTGGCTAAATGACTTGATGACTTAATACCGGTCTGTACTTCAGCAATTTAACACCTCAGCTCTATGCATATGAAATTTTATTAATTCTCGAACAGTTCAAATGTGATAGAACTAATTCCAAACTGTTTGTGTCGTTAAATTTACAATACAGCGCTTAAAGGCCTAAAGTCTCATGATTATTTAAGCTTTAATATTCTGTTTACGGATCTTTGCTGTTGTTGTTGTAACAGCTGTAAGAAACAAGTTAGTTAATTATTGTATTATACTGAATTTAGAATGATGCCTCCGATGACATCCAAAAAGGAACTGTTTACTAAGCATTTCATGGAGTTCCATAACTGTAGATGTTGTACTAAGGACATTGCGTATCACTTAGTGAAGGTGATCATACTGGTTTAACATGTGGTGCAGTCTGTTCTGGCATACTGTACAGAACCAGATGATGTTGCTCCGAAATAAAAATACCTTGTCTTTTGCCTTGGCCCATGAATTGCGGGTCATCCCGGTGCGAAGAACTGGCTGTCGTGGGAATGAAAAAACAAGGTGTTTACGGTTCTAGGTTAGTTCGGTTAATTCGGCTGCAAGAAATAAGTACTTACAGGATGTTATTCACTTGGTTCTTGAAGGGTCCTTTGTGTTACCTGAAGAGAAACTTAATGTAGAGAAGAAAAAGAGAAAACGTAGGTGAAGAGGAACAATGATATGAGCAGAATAGATTTAAGGAAAGTGGCAAAAAGAAATATGATAGGTTGCTGTCCGAGTCGTAGTAGGAGTGACAATTAAGGAATACTGTATTTATTTTGAAGTCAGTTTCATAAACAATCTGTAAAGTGCCTATGGAATAGACCCTAAATTGGTACAATTAACATTCTGGCTAGCAGACATGTTGCATCATTATTTCATCTGTCTTGCGTTATGTCATAAAGCTTATCTTCTATACGTTTCTTACATTTTATTAAATCAAACAGATAACCAACAAACAGTTTTTCCACCCTTTCATTTTGTACCGCAATTCCGTACAAGATTCAATGTAATCACCTGTTAGGGACCTGATCGCGACCTTTCTATTGGTAGAAATTACGATATCTCGATTGTACATCCTATAATACCTCAGTCTATTGGTCGCTCTTCGAATTCGGAAGTCTGACTTGCCTTTCAATGGATTTGGAACAGTACAAATTCTAAGGGCATCACTAAAAAACTTTCACTGTTAACTCCATTACAATTTCGTTTATTTTCACAATTTTCCTCATTAGTGCTTTAAGGACAAAACATTATAAAAATCTAAAATTATAGAAGAAGTATCTTAATTATGTGTCTCTATTTATATATTTGCTATATACTCAATAAGTCTGTAATGGACCAACAAAGTGGTCAATTTACTGAAAATAGACATTTTTTCAAACAAGTTTTGTCCCAATTGGAATTTTGATTACTTCGTAAGAACAAATTGGGAATTTATTTAAATTCCTGTATTAAGGACACTTTTATCCATATTATCCACAAATTGTAATAAATAATAATAAAATAGTTTCTTTATATATGTGGATTTTATTTTAGGACAAAAAATTAATTTTTTCCACAAGATTACAGCGAAATTAAAATTTTTCGTTTTTTGAAAAAAAATATTGAAGAAATTTACTTTTAATGTTTAATTATAATTAAATTATTATTTTTCAAGTAATTACCTTTCCAATGATATAAAATACATATATAAAATTTCATACACAAACAGTTAAAAAATTAACCTAAACATGGTCCCCTTCAGCAAAAATTTTTAAAATAAAAAAATCGAATTTTTAGAATCCCTAAATCAGGTCATATTTCCAGTAATATTAAATGTTTTGACGTGAAATTTATAGTACAGCTATTCTTAACTGTTACCGTTACCGTAAAATACAAACTATCAATGTGAACATTTTTAATAATTTTATTAGAAATTCACTTTTAAATGAATTTCACTGTATTTTTTGTTCTTTTTTTATAAAATTAAAAAACTTAATTATTTTAAAATAATTTATAGAGTGACTTAAATAAAACTAACAACAATATATTTTGACATTTTACCTTTTTAGATAAAAATTAAAGAAAAAAAAAACATACAAATTAAAAAAACAAATTAACAAAAAATCGAAAATCTAAGCATTTTATTAAGATATAAAGAATTAAACCAAAATAAGTACCTTTTTCCATTACTTCTCCTATATTTTAAAGAAAAAACAGCTTTTTTGAAATTATTTTATAAATATAAAAAAAATTTTTTTGAAATTTATAATTTTATAAATTTTTTATAAACAATTTTTGAAAAAAAAAAAAAACAATTTTTCAAAAATTAGTTTACTCTAATTATAATGTCAGCTAAACACCGATATTCAGTGATCCTAATAGGTAATTTTATGAGAAATAATTCTCTAACTTTGGTACTATTGAATATTTTTTAAACGAAGTTTCACATGGACGTTTTTGGGGTCAGGAAATGGATCACCAAAGTTGGTCACCTTTAACGATTAAAAAAATTCGGCAACATTTTATTTATGATTTAATTAAACAATCGCGATTTTTAAATAAAACCGAGGTGACCAACTTTGGTGATCCATTTCTCGAACCCAGGACCCACTAGAAATATGTCTTTCTTTAAATCAGTTGGAAAACACATCAAAAATGTCCATATGACATTTTGTTAAAAAATATTCATTAGTTCTTCTAAACTTACAGAATTATTTTCCAAAAACAGCTATTGGGAACCCCTGTTTAATTATATTTTTTGTTAAAAAAGTAAATAGAATTTTTAACATAAATTTCTAAAAATAATTTTTTTAAATGTTAATAATTCTATATTTAATTGCTTTTCTTAAAATATATTTTAAAAATCCAAAGTATTTTATTTCATTAGATTATTACTCATTCTTTAATCTTTGTTTTAGTTTAGTTTAATCTCTAATATTTATCCTTTTTTCTTCTTTAATTATAAAAAAATAATATTTAAATACTACAAATTATATACAATCTAAATCGATTATATATATAATAAAATTTTATTAAAATTATAAAAAAATAATAATGAGTCGATTACGTCTGATAACCGAACTTCACAACAGACAACGCAATGGAAATAAAAACAAGTTAAAGTGTTAAAGTGTTGTTAACCCTTTGCTTATATGGATTTTTTTAAGCAACGGACTTAACATTGAACGTTAAGTCCCTGTTTAAAATACGCTTTCATAATATCATCACTTGTAGAAAAAGGAAAAAATTACAGCCTTTTTATGAGTCACGAGAATTTTTTTTTATAAGAGTAATTAATAATTCGGCTATTTAAGGACCGATTTCGAAAATTTTCAAAATCAAAATTTAGAAAGAAAATTATCTATTTTTCTGCATCAAAATTTTGTCCATTTCCAATTCTACTGATTATTTCCCATCTGCTAGTACATTAAAATTATGTCTCTAGCTTAAATAGAACGTTTAAAACGACGAAAAAAATTACTTTGCCTTACATTGTTATTGTTTTAAATACTATATCCAACAACAAACACAAAGAAAATAATGAATTATTAATATCTCCGCTATTTATGAACCGATTTGAAAATTAAAAAAAAATCGAAGAAAAAATTAATAATTTTTCTAGGTCCGTTGCTGCCCCAGAAACGTCGGAATAATTTTTCGAACTAACGGTCTGATTCATTTCATGTCTTCAGCGCATAAATCCGCTAAATTTATTGAAATCTACCTGTGAAATCTTCAACTCTTGTAGATTCTTAAAAAAATAGAAAAAAAGTTTGAGGTACCTTCCGTTTTTTGCTGAGCCATTTTTGAACCAATTTCTCTGAATTTCAGTAGCAAAATTATTGAAAGCATTTCCAATCGTTAGATAAACATATCATATATGTTAACTATAGGTCGGCTTCATAAACTGGATTTTAACCGACACACGGACAGACAGACAGACGGACATAGCTAAATCAATTTCTCTTTTCATTATGATCCAAAATATATATATAATATAAGTCGAAAATTGTAGAAATTACAAACGGAATGACAAACTTATATATACCCTTCTGATCTAGTCAGGTGAAGGGTATTATACTTAATGGATTGTTTCCAAAGTGATCGAGAAAGGAACAATTAAATTGAAAACTTTATTCTACGGAAAAACATACGTAAGCATCATGGGACCTAAGTTAAATATACGACATGTGAATCTATCACCAAAGACCGGACACTAAGAGTTATATTTGGATTCAATTCTATTTGGTGAAGAAGTACCTCAAATTCTTCTTATTTTTGTTGTTGTTGTAAATTAAATAATTCTGTATCTTACAATGGGAGAACTGTAGAGCATAATTCTAAAAATAAAACGTTTTAAATTGAAAACAAGTTCGTAAAACACAGTTGTCAAAATATTTACTATTTCGCAACTAAAATTTAAAAGTTCAGTTGCAAGTGGCCATCTATAATATAATTTTGGCAACTGAAAACACAACTGAAGTTTGGTTGCCATACGTAATTGACACGTAACATTTGTAAAATTTTATTATGCATATTTTTTCATAAATCTATAAAATGGAATATTCAAATAGTAAAAAATTAAAAATTTACATGTTTTAACAGATCAAAAGCAGAAAATATTAAAATAAACAAAAATAACTTTGTAGTGAACGTTTTTATTAAAAATAAAAAATAAATAAATAAAAAATACAATTTTAAAATCAATTTTTGAAAACAAATTTGTTTTAATAATAAATTTTTTGCTAGAATTTTGAGATTGTTGTTGTAACAAGTTAGTTAGTTATTGTGATTAAGGTTCTGGTTAAACTCCAAGTCAAGAAATTGTGCCACTTCCATAAGATGAGTCCAATAGATCTTTTGGACTAAGAGTGGTAGGATTGACTTGGCAGTAAAACAAATATTGTGTATCATGTGGTCCTTGGTCACATGCAGGACAAATATTGGGTACAGCATGGTCAATACGAGACCAGTAGGCATTGAGTCTATTGCACCATCCCGTAAGTAGAAAGAAAGAAGTCTGGTAGACCTCGGTAGATTTCTTTCTAAGTCTACAAAGGGAGGTAAGCAGCCGCCAAGTATGACATTCATACGGTTACTTGAAACCATGCAATTCGTAGCGTCTCTATGAATGTCGTTCAAATATGAATCCCGATTAAAAGGATCATGCACATACCTATCCAAATGTGTTATATTGAAGTTAGGATGTATATAAGTATTTTATAGTGTTCCGTAACTGGTAAGATCATTGTCTCCTCATGTAGATGTTGTATTTAGGTTGTATACAGATATCTCAGATATCAGATTATAAATTTGTAACAGTTAAATCTTTTTAATAAGAACTTTCTCATCAGCACAACAACAAACGATTTAAAAAAAATCACAGAACTGGGACAACAAGATAGAATTATGGACCTGTCAAACACGCGGCATTCTATATATCGTTTCAGGTGTTGATATCATTCATGAATATATATTATTCTTGTCTCTTAGATGATTTCTAATTTGTAACACACTATCTAGTTCAGTTTAGTGTAACTTCAGATTCTATTTGTAGAATATAGTTTAGTTCTAGATAGAGATTAAGATTCTGTTCTAGATCTTGTTTTTGATTTAGTTTTAGAATCTGTTTTAGAATCAGTTATAGTTCAGTTCTAGTTTAGTTCTAGTTTAATTCTAGTTCAAATCTAGTTCAGTTCTAGTTCTTTAGTTCAGTTCTAGTTCAGTTCTAGATCAGTTCTAGATCAGTTCTAGATCTGTTTTAGATCTGTTTTAGATCTGTTCTAGATCAGTTCTAGATCAGTTCTAGATCAGTTCTAGATCAGTTATAGATCTATTCTAGATCTGTTCTAGATCAGTTCTAGATCTGTTCTAGATCTGTTCTAGATCAGTTCTAGATCTGTTCTAGATCAGTTCTAGATCAGTTCTAGATCAGTTCTAGATCAGTTCTAGATCTGTTCTAGATCAGTTCTAGATCAGTTCTAGATCTGTTCTAGATCTGTTCTAGATCAGTTCTAGATCTGTTCTAGATCTGTTCTAGATCAGTTCTAGTTAAGTTCAAGTCATGTTCTACTTCAGTTCTAGTTCAACTTTGATTCAGTTCTATTAGAGTTCTACTTTAGTTTTAGTTCAGTTCAAGTTTAGTTCAAGTTTAGTCCTGGTTAGTTTCTTGTACAGTTCTTATTTCAGCTCTAGTTCAGCACTAGTTTTATTCTAATTTAATTCTGAACCAGAATTCCAGTTCAGTTCTACATATAGATTTAGATTCAGTTCTAAATTTATTTCTATAATAAATTTTAGAATAATCTTTATATTCAGTTTTTAGATTCAGTTCTAGTTCAGTTATAGATCAGTTTAAGTTCAGTTCTGGTTCAATACCAGTTAGATTCTAGTTTAGAATCCGCTCAGATTCTGTAACTTAAGATTTAGAATTACTTAAGTTTTTATACAGTTTTATACGTTTGAAGAATATCTCGAAAGAAGTCTATGGATGGAGCTTAAGAGACAAAGCTTCCAAAATTTTTGAATTTTCATCAAATTTCGTTTATAAAATACTTACCGTTGTTTTCGATATATCATCAGAAAGCCTTTAGCTAAGCTGATTTAATATATAGACGAAAAATTAAATAATTAGTCTCCATTAGAACCACTGCAGGTTAAAGTAAGACATTTCATCCGGAAATTATATTAAAATAAAACCAAATTTAAAATTTTTAATCTAAATAAAATTTTTTATTTAATTTATTTTTATTTTCATTTTTATCATTTTTAATAATAAGTATAATAACATTTCATTTTTTTGTTTTTTTTCTTCTTTTGTCATTTAAATTATTAATTATAACTTAATTTTTTGTTGTTTTATTTTATATTAATGTTTTTTATTTAATTATTTTAAATTAATATAGTTTGGTTTTTTCTTTGTTTTTGTTTATTTAAATTAAATGTATAATAATATTAGAATTAG
The DNA here is from genome assembly GCA_004302925.2 of Cochliomyia hominivorax. Taxonomy (NCBI): domain Eukaryota; kingdom Metazoa; phylum Arthropoda; class Insecta; order Diptera; family Calliphoridae; genus Cochliomyia; species Cochliomyia hominivorax. The sequence goes on from PYHX02000158.1 coordinate 31,651,540, forward strand.
GCAATCAATTGTTTTTTTTTAATTTTTATGTTTTTTTGTTTTTTGGTTTAATATTATTATTAATAATTAATTTTATTCATTTTTCTTTAATAATAAATATAATGAAATTTATTGTTTAAGAATTAGCGTTTCTTGTTTTTTTAATAAATTTATAAATAATTTCTTCTTCTTATTAATAAAGCAATGTACGGTTATTAATAGAAGAGATACGAGTGAGAGAGAAACAGAAACAAAATATAAACAAACAGAATTAAGGTGAAGTTGGTGGTGAAATTGTTTAAAGAAATTTTAATGAAAAATGAAAAAGATTTTTTTATTTTCTTTGCTTATTTTGTTGTTGTTGTTTTAATAATTTATTAAGTTTTTTTTTTGTTCTTGTTTGTGTTTTTTGTTTTTTGTTTATAAATCTATACTTGCCACCAAAGAGGGGGAATTTTTTGTTGTTTTTTCATGTCTCAATTATTAATTTCTTTTAAATGTTCAATTTCTTTTTTATTTAATTTTATTTTTAAGTGCAACATTGGTTTTTTAATGTTTAATTAATATTTTTTTAATTTTTGTTCTTAATTTTCTTTCATGTAATTTGTTGTTTATTTATTTGAAATTGTGTTTATGTTTTTGTTCTGCTAATTTGTCTTGTTGGTTTATTTGTGTCCATTATACCCTACACCACCATTAGTTGTTGGGGTATTATGTATTTGTTCTGATGTTTGTAACATACCGTTCGACTCAGAATCACTTTCTGAGTCGATTTAACGATTTCTGTCCGTTCGTCTATCTGTCCGTCCGGCTGACTCTCCAGTTAAACGTTGTGAACGCTCTACAGGTCGTCATTTTTTGAGATATCTTAATGAAATTTGGTTATTATTGTGGCTCAAGGACGAATCCTATTGAAATTGGCCATGTTCGGTTCAATATTTCATACAAATGTCCTTCCGGAATGGAGATTTAACCTCAGCGATTTTAATAAAATTTGGCACAAGTTAATTGTTAAATATTCTTAAATGATGTGCCAAATTATAAGAGGATCAGATCATTATTTCTCATACACAGAAATAAAAATTAAAAAAAAACATGAAGCAAAATCAACGTTTAACATAGTTAATTTGAGATTGAATAATTTTTTTCATTTAGTTTATGTTGAAATAATATTGTATCGATATTTCGATATTTAAAATTATACAAAGAATATTCTTTAGAAATTGCATTTACTATAAATTAATATTAAATTAATTAAATCTATTTTAACTAATTTTACATTGATTTTTTTCTGTGTGTAGGTCCCATACAACTCCCCTACCAAATATCACTTGAAAGGTCATAAATCTCTTATATACGTTGGTACTGTAATAAATATTGGTCAAATTAAGATTAATTTAAAGAAAAATCAATGTACAGAATTATACGGGGGTCGGCCTATAATTTCCTTTAAGTTCCCATGTAACGCCCACATGAAAAGTCCTTTTAGAACGTTAGTACCAGTACAATATACTGCACTCTTAAGCGTAAAGTAAAAAATACCTTTATACGAGAATCATTTTTACACGACAAATGGAACTCCGTTTCGAAACCGACCGAAGATGGTCAAATCAAGAGTAAACTACCAGGCACAGCTAAACTGTTACAACAACCAACATGGTGGTGTAGTATATTTAAAGTCGGGCTTGACCGACTAAAACATTCTTACTTGTTTTTGTTATAACATTTTTTTGTTTGTTTTGCGAACAGAGGAAATTTACTTTTAATGGGATTTTAAGGTTATGTTTTCAATTTTTAATAAGAAATTTGTTTTACTTTTTTTATTATTTTTACTATACAATGATTTTTTATTTTTAATTATTTTTTATTAATTTTATTAGTTTATGTATAATTTTTTTTAATTAATTATATTTAAACTTATACAATACATTGCTATTTTCAAAAAAATTGTTATTATTTTATTTTATTAATTAATTGTTTATTCTTGATTTTTTTTATTATTTTTTGGTTTGGGGGGGAACTATTTATTTTTTTACTGAGGATTTCTTTTAACATTTTATTTATTTAATTAATTTCTTATGTATAATACAAGTTTTTTATTAATTTTTTTGTTTTTGTTTAGAAATTTTATGGATTTTATGTTTAATTTAATTAATGTTAGGTTATGTTGTTTTCTTGTCAAGGTGTTAGTATGTATTTTTTATTTATAATTTAATATTTATAATATTTTCTAACAAAAGTTTTTATTATTATTTTCTTTTTAATTTTTGTCTAAATTAGCATAAGTGTGTTGATTTTTGTTCATTTAATTCAGCGTGTGTTTTGTATAATACTAGATTTGTATTTGTTGTTGGTTTTGAAATTTATATAATTACAAACATTTTTATTTGGAATTTTTATTTTAGTTGAAAAACAAAAAAAAAATTAATTTAAAAATTAAAAAAAACTAAAAATATTATATTTGGCTATGCCGAATACTAAATACCCTCCACCAAAAATGAGTTTGAAGTAAATGCATTATGTTTTGTACATACACCCTCACATATACACTCACAGACGTATATAATATAAAAAAGTTTTTCTTAAATATTACACATGGGACACTTAATGAGTCCTAAAATTAGTTAAATTTTTGGCTATAACTTTATTGCTACTGAACCGATTTTAATTATTTCTGGAATGGTAATGAAGTACATATAACTTCAAAATATGGCAAAAATCTTTCTAATTTATCGATTTATAATTGAGAATTTTACGAAAGTTTTTTGCTTGTATTTAGAGATTGTCTCAGATATCGGTCTATATCTTTCAATATAATAAACCGATTTTGTTGGTTTTAAAGGAAAGAAAATTTCTGAGGACTATAGCAGCAAATACTTATGTAAAATTTCTCTAAGCACTGCCAATTATTGTGAATGTGAGCGTGCCAACAACGGACAGACAGGCAGACGGACAGGCGCACAGATACATAGACACACAAACTGACAGACAGGCAGACATATATAATTAAATCAATATAAATTGTTTTGATACAATATATACATTATGGGGTCCGCGGAATGACAAAATTAAAATGGTGGAGGGAATTAATATTTAACCTCAAAATTTTGTTAAGTACTTCTTTCCATTTTAAAATATTTTTCTTATAAAATATTTTAAATTTTCGAAAAAAATTTCCTAAGAATTATATAAATTTAAATAAAATTTTAATCAATATTTTTTGAAAAAAAAATAATAATAATAATAATAAAAATAAAACAAAAATTAATTTATTTTAACCTGTAAAATACTTCTCCCCATAAAAAATTTTTTATAAATTATTTTCGATTTTTTAAAAAATATTATATTAAAAGAAATTTGAAAAAGTGAAGAGAATTATTAAAAATATAAATTTTACTTTTTCTGTTTTTATTGATTTTATTTTGATTTTTTTAAATGTTTCTAATTTTTTTTTTTAATTTAAACAAAATTTTATTCAATAAATAAATTTAATCCAAAATCCCACTTTGAAACTTTTTTCATATAATTATTTCAATAATATTTTTCTCATAAATTGTTTTGATTTTTTCGAAAAATATTTTATAAAAAAATTGAAAAAATGGAGAGAATTAAAAAAAAATAAATAAACTTTATAAAAAATTAATAAACAAAAATATGTTTAATAATTAATTTTTGTATTTATTTTAATATTTTTAATGAACACTTTCTGGGTTCAAGTTTTAGAATTATATATATTTTTTATTATTTTTTTATTTTTATTTATATAGTGAAGAAATATAAATATTTATTTAATAAATTTTATGATTAAAAGTTAATAATAATATTTATAATAAATATAATACAAGAGTATAAATATGTATTTTTTTTAAGTTTAAGAATTATTATTTTTATTTTTTAATTTAAGTTAAAAAATAAAAATTATTTTTAATAATGAAGCGCTGTGCCCTGTTATTTATGTTTTAGTGTTAATTTTGTTTTTTTTTTTTTAATTTTAAATATTTAACAATTTAAGCCATTATTTATTATTTAATGTATATTTTTTGGTTTATTTGATGAATTTGTTTTTTTATATTTTTTTTAATAATAATTAATATTTAAAATAGTTATTTTCTTTAAGAAATTAACTAAATTAAATTTTAATTATAATAATTAAAATTTGTTTTTGTTTTACGTGAAGACATGTGGAATTTTTTTTATTTTAATTATTTAATTAATTTTTTTTTAATTATAATGATTAACCTTTGATTTATTTTCTTGTTTTTTTTTATTAATACTAATTTTTTATTTATTTATTTTTTTAATATAAATAATATATAATTTAATTTTTAGCCTGGCATTAGGTGTATTTATGTTTAATATTAATTACTAATTTTAATTAATTATTTTTTTGTGTTTACCCGTAGTAACAATTTTTTTTTGTTTTTTCTTTTTCTGATTTTATAAAATGTTTTCGTTTTTTTTATTTTTATTTAAATGTTAACGTTTTTTATCTAATTATTACTTACAATACCATAAAACGTATTTAATTTTAATTTTATTTATGTTTATTTATATATATAAGTATTTTTTTTATAAAAAATAATAAAATTTAAAAAATAAAAATCATAATTAATTATTTATAAATAAATTAAATAAATTACTTAATAACAATTAACCCCAGGTAACTTATTAAACCGTATCACTCAGCTTGAAATTAACTAAACTAAAAAACAGACTTCGCCAAGTTAGATTAAAAATTCTAATAACTTTACATTTACACTATAAACGACAGCTGTACTCTCATTAATTTGAACAGCTGCTTCACTCAAACAATTGCAACTGTATAGTAGTGTGGATGGGTCCCCTCTGATTTACATTATATTTCCCATCGTGTTAAATTATTTAAACCGCAAACAGAACTGTCAATATTTTTTTTACAGATCGCTCGAATCTTCAGATGTCAAGATACATATAGTTGAAGAAGATTTCATTTGTTTCTATTTACCTATAATTTCCTTAAAATTCATTAAAAAATTGGGCAACATGGCGGCTGGTAAAAGACAAATTTTTAAATAAAACTGTGGTTAAATCAAGTTAAACTGAGTTTAAAATAAACAGAGATTTGTGAAAGTGTATCAGAGCATATTTCACTAATTTGGACGTGAAAAATATCGATTATTTTAAATTAATCGATAGTCATTAATACTATTAGTTAAGTTAACTTAAACTGAGTTTAAAATAAAAACAAAAATTTAAAAAACTAAACTTAATTTAACGAACTTTTTTTAATCACTTATTTATGTTTAAAAATTAATTTAACTAAATTTAAAATAATATTTATTTTAACTATTTATTTTATTTATTTAACTTTATTAATTAATATTTACTTACATAATTTATAATTATACTAAGTTTTTTTTTTTAATTTTTATTTAATAATTGAAAATTTAATAATTTTCAAAACTTATTAGGTTTTCATAAAAATTATAATTATTTATAAAGGAATATTAATTTGTTGTTGTTGTCCTTTTTTATTATATTTAAGTAAAATAATTTAATTTATTTTATTTAAAGAGGAGGTGGGTTTTATTGAACTAAAAATTAAAATACTAAATTTTTATTTTTTGATTTAAAATGTCAACCCTTTTTTTTGTAATAAAAAAGGTTTAATTACAGAGTTTTTTTTTAAATTATTGAAAACAAAAGTAAAAATTTAGTATCTTAGTTTTTGTTTATAAAAACCTAAAGCTTTATTTAGTTACATACATACATGTTATAGTTTAATAAAAAATAAATAAGATTTTTTAAGAAAAAAAAAACTAATATTTTAAAGAAATTTTCATGAAAATTTTAGGAGTTTATGCCATAATTATAATAAAGGAAATTATGGTGTTTATGACAATCAAAAAGTGACAAAAGATTTTCAAATTTCCAAAAAATAAAGACATTTTCTGGTTAATCATGGTTTAATTAAACCACGTTTAAAAATTTTCTTCTTTAAGTTTAAGATTCCAAAATTTATTTTTTTCCAAATCTAAAGTTATCGTTTAATGACAATTTTGTTATTTATTATAAATAGAAGTCTAGTAAAATTAATCTCTGTTTAAATAGAGATTAGAGTAAATAAACTTAATTTATTGTTTTAAATTGCTTTGCTAACTAAATTTCTAAATTATAGTTTTTTTTTTTAATTAAATAAATCAAAAATTTAATTATTTAGGAACTATATAGTATTAACTCTAACTCTAGACTTTATTGAGATCTTTTTTTGTATTATTTTTTTCTTGTATTTATTTAATGGTTTGTAAACGTATATAAGGATAAAATCGGTGGACTTTTCTCTAGTAACATGATCTCAATTAAAAGTCAAAATAAAGATTGAAAAAAATAAAATATAAATAAACTTAAGTAAATTGGTTTAAATAATAAAAAAATAAACGATTCCATTCTTAACAAAATTGTTTAAACTTTATTTAGTTTTTTCGATAAAAAAATCTCAATAATTTTCAATATTTACAATTGAAAATGGAGATTTTAACTCAGTATTCTTTTTCTAAATAAAATTAAAATTTAGTTAAATTTCATTTATTAAATGTCATTAATGTCAGATTTAACATTTGTATGTCCCACTGTTCAGTACATATATCATAGATGCTGTAGGATTTCCTTTAAAATATTTTTGAATTAATAAACCTTTTCAATTTAATACATCGCTTGTAAAGGTAGTATTTAGCTATATTCTGACATTCTGGATAATTGGTTAAGTCTTTGATACAGAATCTTTTTTTACCAATTTTGAGTTCTTTTCCGATATCGGAGCTAATTCTATAAAAATTAATTGTATTTTAGATTTCCGTCTTAAACTTTAGCGCATGTGAATCAACGACAGATGTCTAAATTTTAACTCTTTGAATACTTTGATTTATTATATAGTTAAGCTACTTCCCCGATCATAATACTATAAAGTATAAAGTTTCAGATATCATATCAAAAATTTTATAGCTTAATCGAATTTGCATAATTTCGTTATTTTAAAGACTTAATACACCATTTCACTATATAGTGAAAACACTCCCCCAAACTATCTAGAAATGTTATAGACCCCAGATTTTATAAAAAAAAAAAAAAAAAAAAAAAACATTAACATTTATCTCCTTTTTTAAGAATTTTAAGAATTACAGGTTGTCTAAAATCGCTTTTGCTTATTCTATTCTGCTTTTTGAGAGTGTATTCCAAATGGGAACAACAGCCTACAATAGTTAATCCCAATCAGTTTTTTAGGGATTCTCAAACTAAGTGCACGCTTATTCTTCATCATATAAAAAAGACTCACAACTAATATCATTTCATTTTCACCAAAACCCGTTAAGTCTTTAAGGCAGAATCAATTTTTTTTGATATCAGTCTATCAGTCTAATGCTAATAATGAACCACATTTGCGATGATCAAAAACGTAAACAAACTACATTTCACGTAACCAGATCAAAATCAATGAAATGGATGAAATTATATATAAATTAGATTTCAATTGGTAAAATTTATACTTCAAAAAAGATGCTGGACCTTTGGAAAATAACTACAGATCGAAAATCTAATTGAGACCAAAGTAAATAATATTAAACTGTAGTTTTATTATTTTATAAAGACCATAAATTCCGATTTCTTTTACGAAGTGTAAGATTGAATAATAAAACGAAATGTAATTACAATATCCATGAAAATGGCGATGGTTCGCCCTAACCATAAAAAAGATAGACTGACGGCATCCAAGGCATTCAAACCAGCATTTTATTAAGAACATAAATATTTTTTTTCGAAGCGCAAGACCCCCGATTTAAATAACAAGATGTTATGGTCCCACCTTCTAATGGCACTCAAAATACTTATAACAGTGAAATGTTCGATAAATATTCAAAACTTTAAAAGGCTGAATGAAGTCCTCACTGCTATCACCATGTAGGAAATATTAAAAATGAAAATCAAATGATTAAAATTAGAAATTGAATTAAGTTTGAATATTATATTCAGATTTCGAGGACAGTCTTAAAACATGGAAATTATCATGTATCGGTTATGTCCTCTTAAAAGTAGTTTAATCTATGAATTCAAAAAATATTGGTCTCATTCTCTAAAGGTAGACAAACCTAAACCGATTCAATTATATAGAAAATACCAAGAGCTGCCTAAATGAATCAGGTGGTAAAATGTCCAAATCCCCAGAAAGGCATACTAGGAGCGTCATTAGAATGAACGCTAGGCAACAAAAGAAAGTGATGAAAAAATGAAAGGATCTATATTCGGTGTGAGAACGCCTAATATGGAAGCTTCATCAGAAAATATATACCATATTTGTAATGTTTTTTATTGAAATATTCGAAAATATATAGAAGATTGTAAAATATTCAGAACCATCAAATATTTCCAATATTTTCTGAATAAAATCTGAATAAATCTTACGACTTCCTAAAACAATTTTCTCAATAACAATAATTTCCATAATTCCGATTATTAACTAACCAGATTTATAGTTACGAAAAAATCTATATACACAGATAGACAAAAGTCACCCTCATTTATTGTTGTGTAAGTTTAAAAGGCCCTTGCGCTCATAAATTTTTTTCAGTTTTTTTTTTTAATTCATATTTCCCACACTTCTGTTTAAATTAGTGTAATATGGTAACTTTGATACTGATCTATCAATATTTAATAACGGTACTTAATTTAAACAATTCGTTATCGTATATCGATAACGAAATGTTCTTGAAACTAGTGAAAATTAATCAATAAAAAAATGATTTCCAAATATTATCTGAAAATATTTTTGAAATGACTTCGCTTCATACAGTTCATTTTCGAAATTTGTCTTACGTCATTCTTATTGTTACGCTCCCGACTTAATCCTTTAATAATAAAAATTTAAACAAATAAATTTGGTGAGACATTATCATCGACTTTTGTCACTTTTATTGAAAATTTTGAATTTATTTTTTTTGATTTAATTAAAATTTTTAAGAAAACTACTTTGCAAATTATGGCATAATTTTGAAATTTATTTAATTTGTTTTAGTTTCGGTTACTTTAAATATTAATAAACAAGTTAAAGTTTTAAGACTGATAGTAATTTAATTAATTTATTAATTAATATTTAAACTTATATTTTTATTTTTATTATTATTTTTTTGGTTTTAAGTAATACTCAGCTTATATATAATAAAGCTTCTTTAATTATACTTCTTTTTTAAATTATTATTATTTTTTATTTAATTTACACACAAATTAACAACAAAAGAAATCATTTTTATTATTTCATTAATAATAATTATCAGAATTTTTTTATTTTATTATATTATTACATAAGCTCGGCTTTAAATTAGAAAAAAAAATAAAAATAAAAGAAAAAGAATTTTAAAATAAAAATTAAAATTAAGAAAATTATTTTTTTAAATATTTTTCAACTATTTTACAGTAATTTTTTATTATATAAAATTATTTAAATAAAATAATAATAATTAAATTATAAGAATTAAATTAAATAAAAACTGACCTTAAAACTTTTAAAGTTTTGGCAGTTTTTTTTACCGTTTTTTCTCTTTTCTCTAAATATTTAATAGTTTAAATATTAATAGTTTTTTTGTTGTTGTTTTTAATTTTATTTTTTAAAATTTTATATAAAGTAAAAGTTACAAGGAAAGTAATTTAAATTAATTAAGGATTTTTCTTAATAAAATTAAAATAATTAACAAGTAAGAATGATATATATTCGACTTTGCCGAATCTTCAATACCCTACACCACAAACTTTCTTTGACTCAGAGTTTGATTTGATGCAAGATGATTCCTACTTGGCTTTACATACGGAATGAAAAACTTAACATACCCTCTTCATAATTTGTGATTGTGGAGGGTATAAAAGTTAACTACACACAGAAAAAACTCAAAGCAAAATCAACGTTGAACATAGTTGATTTGAGATTGAATATTTTTTTTCATTTAGTTTAAATTTAACGTTTTTACTTTTGTGATAATTTTTTACCATAAAAAGTAACAAAATTAAATCATTTTTATTTTAATTAATTTCAAATTTTTAAAGTTTTTTCTGTGAGTAAATTTTAAAGAATTTTGAAATCATAAAAAAGGTTGCAATAGGTCCTTTCCTTGCTATTTTTTTGGTTTTTTGTTTCTAAATTTAATTATTTTTGTTTTTAATTTTATTAATAATACATGCTATAATTTTTTTGTTATATACTATTTAATAATTTTTATTTTTTTATTTTTAAATTATACAATTCAACATGTGATTTTAACAATGATTTTTTTTAATTTAATATTTGTTTAAATTTTAATTATTTTGTTTTTTTATTTATTTTTAATATTAATTATAATGCACCATAAAATTATAAAAAACCAAAAACTTGTCTTTTTTTAATTTTTTTTTTTAAGTTTTATAAAAAAATTTCTCTTTTCATAATTTATGAAAATAATTCAATATATTTATAAATATTTATTTTATATTATTAATATTATTATTTTTTGTTATTACTGCTCTCTGGGGAATTTTATTTGTTTACTCGTTTTATGTTCATTTAATGTATTTTTTTAATCATTTTTAAATTTTTTATTTATTTTTTTTGACACGGGCAGTCTATTTTTTTGATGATTTTTTTTTAAATTCCTAGTTGCTTTTTTAATTTTTCTTTAAATTAAACTACTTTTTTTGGTATTTTCCTTTAGTTTTTTTATTATTAAATGTAACACAACAACTTGTCGAATTTTAGTTTATTTTAAATATTTTCATATTTTTTTTTAATTATGTAATTTATTCAATGAAAATCTACGCACCATTTTGTTTAAAGATTGTATTTATTTCTGTTTATCTTTTTAATTTTAATTTTTTTTATATATTAAATTTATGCTTTAACCGTATTTTTTGGAATTTCGAAAACAAAAATAATAATAAAAAAGGAAGAAAAAGTATCATCCTAAGGAATTTTCATAATTAGTGGTAGTGGTGGTGGTGGTGTTTATGTTTAAGGTCATGGTTCATTTGTGGGGTTGATTGGTGGTCATTAAATGAAAAGGAGAATTTTTACAACAATTTTTATGGTCATGAATTTGAATTTGTTAAAAAACAGGATTTTGTATTAAATTTAAAGAAATTTGATATTTTATTAACATTATTTCTTTCAGTACATTTTTTTTGCAAATTTGGCAGCACTGTTGTTTATAACTGTATTCGCGGTTTATTGACAAGTAATTTGCGCATTAAGTGAAAGTGATATATTTTTGTTAAAAGAAATTTAATTCAAATTAAATTATTACTTTAATTCTGCGATCAATCGAAAAGGTGAAATTTTTATTTAAACTTCTTTGATATCAAAATATTAATATTCCCGAAAACTAATCGATTTTTGCTGAAGACGCCAAAGGTGAGTTTTAAATTGAAACTTTCTATAAAAAAGGATAAAAATCCTTTTAGTTCTTCAAAATATTTGTTTACCTGGTTCGGACTTCATCCACAGATTGTTCAAACTACCTTGTCCAACATAGATGTGGATTATATTAAACAAAAATGCGGGCTAGAATCTGAATAATCAAACAAAACTGAACAGCAACTGAACAAAAATCGAAACTAGAAGACAACTAGAATTCACCTAGGAACGACCTAGAACGAGACTAGAATTGAACAAGAACTGATGTAGAATATGCTCAAGAATCTGAATCAGAATTTGAACTATATTTTAAAGCAGAATGTGACCGGAATAAGAACTATTCTAAAACTCTACTATAACTGAACTTTTTCCAGAACTGTTCTAGAACTGAACTAAGCTGTAGTGAAAATTCTAGTAAGAGAGATTTGATATAAAAAAAATTAATAATCCCGAAAATTGAAAGCTTTTTGCTGAAGACGCCAAAGGTGAGTCTAAAGCTATCTATAAATCCAGGATCAAATATGGTTTAATTCATAAGAAATAATTTATGTTCTGCTTCCACGTTCAGCCTAAATCCATAGATTTGTTAAATCTACCATGTTCAAATTATATATGGATTATAATAAACATGAATGTGAGTTCTGAACTATCAGCCAAAACATAAGAGTGAATGAAATATTATCTAAACTAGAAGAGAACTTGAACTAACGTAGAAGTGGACTAGAACTGAACTAAAAGTGAGAACTAAACTGAACTAAACTTAAACTACACTTATATTTAAAAAAAAGTTAAGATCTTAGCATATAAGAATGGATTCATTTTCGTTTCAAAGCGTGCGTTAGCGTTTTTGCCAGCTCATTACAAAAGTTGTTCTTAGTTATTTTTTTTTAAATTTAAGTTTTCAGAACTATAATATTTTTAGAAGGTTACTGTAGCTTTGTAGCTTAAAAAATTACCTTTTGTTTTGAAGATGAAATAAGCTTCCTGGTTAGCTTATATATCTGTTAAAAGTCAAAGAGGTCATAAGTTACAGAGATTAGAGACAGGTTCTCCGTGATGAAAAATTCACTTTTCCACTTGATATACGTAAATCATCTATTAACATATTTCCTTAATATATAAGAAAATATATATTTGCTATATTTGAAACTATTTGCTCAAGTTTCGAAATTATATATATTGAAAATGTTTAAAAACAATTTAAATATTTATCAACTCAAATTATCGCTAAGTTGAAATCTTTAGTTTTGGTAATATTTTTAACATTCGAACTTTAACTTTAACTTTGATTCTTTTTGTTCACTTTTCGAAATTTTAAATTATATTTTCTACATTCGAACTTTATTTGTATTTAATATGGTATTTGAAATTCAAAAATTCTTCACTGTTTTTCGAATGTTAAATTTTAAATTAAATGATTGTTTAATTAATATTATGGTTTTAAAAACATTTTAAATATTTTATATTTTATAAGAAAAATTAGAATTTTCAATTATTTTTTGTTCAGTATTACGGTATTCAATATATTTAAATTATATTCATAATTTTAAAAATGTAAAAAAAATACACACTGTAATCGTTTACCTAAAATTATTATTTTAGTAATATGAATATTCAAAATTTAATTTCAAATTTTCAAACACAATTAGCTAGTTTTCGAAGTTAAAAATTAACTTATTCAAAATCTTTATAAATAATATAACGAATTTTGAATTTTTCTAAACAAAATATTTTAAAATTTCGAAATTTTAAAATTTTTAATATATAAAATTTTAATTAAATTATTATTTTTTTAATATTGAAATATTTTAAATATTGAAGAAAAATATTTTTTTTAAAACATTTAATACAAATCCTGTTAAATTTCTCAAAATATTGAAATATTTTAAAAAAAATTTACACATGATTTCTTTTAAAGATCATTTCAAAATAAATTTTATCAAAATTTGATTGTTTTTGTTTTTCATTATTTTTCTGTGTTTTTTTTTTTTTTAACTCAAAATTCTCTTTTATAAAATCAATTTCTTTTTAAAAAAGGTCTGTTATTATTATTTGGTTTTCCATATTTATAAGTTTGAATATGTTCCTAATTATTAGTTTTATTTATTAATGTTTATTTTTATAGATGAATTGAACTATTTTACATTATTATTTTTATTATAATTTATCTTCTTTTATTCTTACATGGTAAAAAGATCATAGTTATTTTTTTATTATTATTTCTTCTTTTCTTTTAGAATTTGTTAATTTATAATTTTACGATTTTTTTGTTAAATTTATTTTATTTATTAGTATTTATTATTAAATTTTTTGCTAGGAATTTCATTTAATTAATTTATTATGTTTTAATCGTAATTTCTCCTTTTCTTTCTCCTGTAATTAAAACAAACATAATCACATAAATGATTTTTTTTATTTTAAACAAAAAGAAACTAAATTTTTTGAAAAAAAGAAAATCCCAAAGAAAAAGTAATAGTAAATAGTTGTTGAGATCATTTAAATAAAGTTATGGTTATTATTAACTATACTTTGTTTGGAATTAGCATGCTATCTTGTTGTTTCGTTTTTGGGCAGGAAAACAATGGGGGGGTGAGACTTTTTTGTAATTTAATAACTAAATTTATGCAACTTAAGCTTAAATGCAAATGCTTTTGGAAAGTTGCTAGAAAATAGTATTCGATAGTTAGGAATTGTTTTTTAAAAATTATAAAAGTTTTAGCATTGAAAGTTAAGCAGTTATATGCCGATTTTTAGTTAATGTCATTTTTGATACCTAATTTCTACGGTTGATTAAAAATTCATTAATAAACCATTCTAGTTTCTTCTGGAGGACTTCAGAACAAAATTGTACACTTTTGTTTAACCACAATGATTTAAGATATAAATTAAGGTACCTTTCAATTTCTTAAATACTTGAAATCCTAAATCACATCGATGGTAATATTAAAGTCATTTTATTCTTTAATGCCTAAATGACCGAATAAATTTGTAACAAATTTTTTGTTCGATTTTAATGCAATTTCACAACGAGTTTACGTTGAGTTAAGAATTTATAGACCTAATATTGGACAGTTTATAGGGCCCTAATGTTAATCACGTCTTGTCATACCAGTATTTAAAACCAACAGGATTTATTACATCTAAACCGTTCACACAACAATTAGATAACCGTTCCGGAATGACCCGATTGCCAATCGTTCAAAGATTGTCAACTCAGTAACAGATCTATAAACTCGATTTTTTCCCCATTTCTATATAATGGAAAAAATCTATGAATATTTCCTTAAATCCAAATCAATACATTGTAGAACGAGTATACAGATAACTGGTTGCATGAGACCAATATCTTCTAAGTCAATCTTGGTTGTGCTGAACTGGTTTACCATAGACTATTAATGAAAAGTAACTTTCATTTTGGCGACAAGTTAAATCATTCGAATAGCTGAAGAATCTAAACTTTTAGGTACTAAAGCATATGTTTCTGAATTTCACTTTTTAAGAAAATTTTAGAGCTCCCAGAAGGAGTTGACTTTTAACCCTCTGGTGGATGGTATTCTACATATCTCTAAATGATGACCCCAAAATATGAAATGGGATTTGAGCAGGAATACACATAGACGAATTTGGAATTTGTCTCTTATTGTAGCAGAATTTATAGTCTGAGATAATGGCTATTTGAAGAGCCATTAATTTTGTTAGGCCTAAACGTTATGTCGCAATATACGAGAATGGGTTTGTGAACATGAAACCATTTAGCAAAGCTTAGTTACGGACAAACTGGCAAAGCGGTTTATCTGCTTACGGCAGCAGCTGAATGTTGCAGCAATAAACTGTCGAATTGAAAGATCTCTTTTGCGGCTTAAAAAGGTCAAGTAGGACACGTATGGATGTGAAATTTTCTGATCTGGCATATCAAAAATGGGAAAATCAACCTTAAAGTCATTTGACGAAAAGGGTATAGCCAAGATTGAATAAATTGAGAACATATATCTTGCCAAAGTTCATGTACGAAATTCTGTGCCTTTGACATTTATGCTGCCGGAGGAGGTGTCTTATTTAATGACTTCTGTCAGAATTGTGGGAATGAGAAGGAGGGGGACTTCTCTTCTGCCTTTCAGTATTTTCGCAAAGTCTTTTTTGGAAATAACTTCCTTGAGTAGTATTTACACTTATATCACAAACTATGGATTTTTCTCGAATGTTGCTACTTGTGCAAAATGATTGTAGTATGCCTCCTATTACTTGTCATTTCTTCCGTTAAAACTTGAACTCTTTTACATTCCCTCCTAATTTTTATATATAAAAACACACACTCTTCTATATATAAAGAATTTTCGTTCAACTTCTGGTAAATTTTCTTTATTGAGAAGGATTTCTAAAGAAGTAAACTAGAATGTTCTGAACTAATTCCAAATGACAACTTTAAAGTTTGTTACATAAAAAAGTCTTACAAACATAATTTTGTTTACACTTTCTAGGAATCGAATACTATTTTCATTAATTTATAGCAGCTAAATTATTATAATTTTTGATCTTTTCTAAATTGTTTTTATTTTTCAATTATTATTATTTTAAAATGCAAATGCCACTACAACCTAATAATTATAATAAAAAATAAATAATAATTAAAATCATAAACCATTTAATAACATTTTTAACAAATTTATTAACGTTTAGCTTTTGTTTTAACCAAAAAAATATGCTTACTTGCGCCTAAATAGTTTTTTTTTTGTTCTAAATATTTTATAAATTATTTTTATTTTTTATTTTAATTTAGTTTTCCGAAATTTATTATTTTTTATAAAAATATAGCAAGAAAATTTTAATAATTATAATTAAAAATAAATAACAAATAATATTTTCAACTAAAAATTATGTAAACTACAGTGTTATTAATATTATTTCTTTGATTACTAAAGATAATAATTCATAAAAGGAGGAAATGGTGTTTTTATATTTTCTTATTTTTAATTAATGATAATTAAGGATTACAAATTTTTGGTTTTCAATTTTAGGAAAATATCTTTTTTTTTGTTTTTTTGCTTAAATTTTAAAGTTTATTTTCAAAAATGTTGGACTTTTAAAGAGGTGAATTTTATTATATTTTTTTTTTTCAATTTTTTTTTTTTTTGGATGATGATGGTTTGGTAGTGGTTGGTGGTGGTGGTAGAGGTGGAGGTGGTTATGGTGGTAAAGGTTATGATGATTTTCATTTGGTGGTAGTAGTAGTTATATTTTTAAATTTAAATTTTATATATATTTTTTTAAATTTAGTTTAGTTAAACAGTAGTAGTAATAATTAGTAGTTCTAGTAGTTGTGGTAGGGAATTTTCTAATCATCATTCAATCTATAAAAAAATAATTATAAATTTGGTTTCAATTCAATTAAAAAAAGGTTGCTTTTAATTCGTTTTTCAATACAATTTTGAAAAGAAAATTGGATTATAATATAGAGTGTTTAGTTAATTAATAGCAATTTTATTGTAATATTAAATTGTAGGTTAAAAAAAGAAACTAAAAAATTTAATTTTAAAAATATTTATTATAGTTTTTAAATAGTTTTGATAAAAGTAAGAAATATTTACAAAAGAGTATGAAATAAATTCCATTTAAAGCCTATAAATTATACAAATCTATACTTATCCATAGAAATTAGAAATATATTTTTTGGTTATAATAAACACCAAAGGCGAATATTGAATAATATAATCCAGCTTGGTCTTACAAAAAGCTGGCCAAAGATTCAAAAGTCTGCCGTCAAACTGTTTTCAATGTTATTAAACTGTACCGGGAGAACTTGTCCATTTATTGAAAACTTGGTTCAGGTAGACGGAATGGTTTCATGATGTTTCTTAAGCCAAAACTAGAAAGCATTTTCAAAAGAGCTTCCAACTCATCAGATAGGTAAGCAGCCTGGTTAGTTAAGTGCTCGGACTATTTGGCTCAAAAGTTCGAGGTCAAAAACAGAGCAAGGAAACTGAAGTCAAGTTTTCTAAAAAACATACTTGCTGCTGGTATTGGAAAATATTGGTCTCTTGTTAAAAGAGAATTGAAGAGCACAAAAAGGTGTTCAAAAGTGTGGTAGATTTATATCGATTGGTAGGCAAGGAAAGGTCTTCTCAGCCGAAAAAGTTTGAAGTATTGAAAGCATTACTCAGCGAATATTGTTGCCAAACGAAAAAAGAACTTGTTTTATCATTGAGAACTAAATATTTTTTTAAGAGAAGGAAACTGGGTGACATGTAAATTAATGTCCACAAGATTTTTGAATTTCGGAAATAAGATTTGAAATCCATATGTAAAGCACATCCAAGGAACCAAATCCAAATCGTATTCGAATATTTTTAACAACAATTCATTGCTCTGTATTTAATGGGATTAGAAATAAATTTTACATTGTTAGCCAGAGTCATAGCCATGTACAAAAGACAATAGATTAGATTAGACAATAGATTTTGCCTCTGACAATGATAAAAGTTTTGACTCACAGAACTTGAATTTTCCAATTAAACAAAATTTCAAAAATAACATTTTTGATCGATCATCTATTGGGAAAATAAACTAATTTGTTCCGAGGAACAGTTTTTGGTATTTTGAGTCTCTTCAGCACTGCTTACTTTACTCATATGATCAGGCTCGTTTAGTGAAGCAGACATGAAGTTGACAATGCAAAGCAATTCCATCAACCATTGCTGAAATTTTGTGAAACTTGGAACTTTTTTCCATAAAAAAGAGTACTTCTCGTAGGAAACATTTAAGAGTTTTACTCATCTGAGTTTCTGTGCCACTATACCGAAGAACATATTATAGATGGACTATCCAAGCTAGTTAATCCACGTGAAGCAGTGACAAGTTACAAGCAATTGACAAGACAATGCAATGAAATTCGATCAATCATTGCTGAAAGCTCGTAACGGCTTAGAACTTTCTCGTATGAGACATTCATTTCTACTCATCTGGATTTCTGTGCAACTATACCGAAGAACACATTATAGATGGACTATCCAAGCTAGTTAATCCACTAGTTGGATTTCTCATAAAGTACTCTAGGAATATTTTTGAAACTAAACTTATTTTAAGTATTTATATTTTATATGTTGTCAATCTAAAACAATTTTAAATCAACATTTATTCCTATTAATTTTAACTATTTTTTGTAATAGTTTTTTTTATATTCAGTATTAGTAACGATACAACAACAACTTAAACGATTTAATTAAATATTGTTTTGGCATAAGAAAATAACTTAGAACATTTGAGTGGATTTGAAATAAACAAAATGGTGCATATTTAATAACATATTTTTATAAAACATGCCTTTTTAAACTTAATAAAAAAATAAACTTATTTAGAATTGAAAATATTTAACAAATATAAATTTAGATAACTAAGGAGAGAGATAGAAAAATACTTAACACACATTTTTCATTAATTTTTTAAGCGAAGTACTATTTGATTTTCTTGTGATCAAGTTAAGTTAAAAAATTTCAGTTATTATGTTTAATGTCAAGTAAAAAATAAATTGTTTATCTGAATTAAATAAATGATCAGGAATAAGTCCGTATTTAATTTTTCAACAAAACCCTACTTGATTCTACAAAAAGTTGGTCAAGCATTCAAAGGTCTGCCGTCAAACTGTTTTCAATGTTATTAAATAGTTCCAGGAGAATTTGTCCTTTAATAGACATTATGATTCTAAAGCAAATGCAAAAATAGAAAGCATTTTCAAAAGAGCTCCCAACGAATCTGGTAGGAAAGCAACCTGGTTAGCTCAGTGCTTGGACTATTTGTTACAAAAAGTTAAAGGTAATGCAGGTTTAAAAACATACTAGACTCAAAAAGTTCCTTGCAGGAACGCTGCTAAAGATTTAGAGGTCAAAAACTGAGCACACAAATTGAAGTGAAATTTTCTAAACAAATATTTTTCCTGTATAATGGATAATGGAATGTATGTTCTGGCTGATTTTTCGCAACTTCCTTGTTAAAAAAGGCATGATGAAGAAATGTTAAGGGCTCAAAATTTCCCAAAAAGTTCTCTGTATTACAAGCAATATGCAGTTGTGGCAAAGGAAGTCAATCAGTTGTTACAACGGGCTCAATAGATACCGGTAATGGAAATTAGTTTAATGCATCGGGGAATGTTTACAAAAACCTGCTCTCATTCATAAGACTTCATAATGTGTCCACTTATTTTTTGTCTGACTTGGCATCCTGTCACTACGGTAAATAAGCCATTGAATGGTACAAGAACAATAATCTGATATACCCAGAGCTAATGCCAGTGGAAGGATATTAGGCTCTTGTTAAAATAGAATTGAAGAGTACAAGAACGGTATTTAAAAGTGTGTTATGTGAGATGAACTGCCTGTTCGATCAAAATGACAGAAAGGACTATAAAAACGTTAATGGAAGGTTTTTCGAAAAAAAATCAAAATCTCATCACTAGTGATTAAAGCCATAAAATTATTTTTTGTGAATTGTTTTTATGAACATGTGTGTTAAGAATTTTTTGATCTCACTCCAAATTATTCGATGTTATTGCAAAAGTTCGGCTGTCGCTGTATCAAACGTTAATCTTTACCCGAGTATGATTCGGGTCATTTCGAAACGGATATTCAATTGTCGTGAGAATTTCGATTAACGAAATTCGAATTTGTAATCAGTATTGATAAAAAAGGATAAGGAAATGGTTCAAATTTACCCGGCTGCGTAAAAACTGTGGCAAGAATGGAAAATTTTAAAATATATAGATTCGGATCTTGAAATTTTAAACTGCAAAATTAACAAGTTTTAGTGTAAAAGTCCAATAAGACCAACTATATACCCCAAAAACCTTACAACTTTGCCCAGTCATAAAAAATCAATGCCCGACATTGTAGACTTTGCTTCTATGATTTTTACTTCTAAAAATATACTCATTTATTTAATAATGAACAAAGAAATAAGAGACTTTTTTTATTATGTTTGAGGTAATTTTCGGAAGTGAAAGGGGGTGTGTAGCTAAGGAAATTATGGTAACATACAAAATATGGTTATTTTTATATAAAATTATCCATATTATGTAACGAAGGAGAAAAGGTTTAAGAAATGTTAATTGGGAGAGATTGTTGGATGCAAAGAATTATAAAGAAATTAACTCTTTTAAGGAAATGAGTATTGAAATTCGCAAAAAAATGTTCTAAATTATCGAATTGAAAATGGGCAAATGATTTATCAATTAATGGACCAGTGATTGAGCTCATTGAATTATCCAGAGCAACGATCAATGTAGCGATATTGGAAATGATGTCAATAAAATAATGATGACACTAAAAATTGTTGAACTATTAAATTTCTAATAAAATGGGATTTCAGAATTATAGGTAGGTATTGAGTCAAATTAGTTTAATTGCCTGTTTCTCTAAGTCGAACGAAAGCCTGTCACTCGAATTCGTATAAAATTGGTTTCTCTATCTAAGAAGCTTTAGTTCGTTATTTGTTACGTTATGAGATATTTAATTAATATAAAATTTAAACATTTTTTAGAATAAAAAATTCGTTATTATTTCGACAACGGATAACTTTTTAAGGATGGATAAGCAGAGCTTGAAAATAAGATATGTTTTTGTATAGTCAGGCGAAAACTAAATGGCAAGAAAGCTGATTTTCTCATTTCAGTTCGAGTCGTTCGAGATACAGGAACTATGAAAACTCTGGCGTTTTCAATCGACTCATTGTTCGCATAAACGACAGTTATACGAATTTATAGAAATCCAAATCGGGTTTCTTTCGTTTCGACATAGAGCAACAGGCTACCAATTTTGCATGAAAGCTCTTACGTTTTCGTTCAACTAGGCGTTCGACTCATTGTTCGCATAGATGACAGTTATAGAAATCCAAATCGGGTTTCTTTCGTGTACAAAGAGAACGAAAGCTTTTGTTCGACATAGTGAAACAGGCTATAAGAGTTTTATAATAAAACTTTGCAAAAGCTTTTTGTTATTATCTAGAAAACTTAAAAGTTTGGTTAAAAACAGCAACATTTTTTGGTGAAAAATTACAAACTACGTGCAATTTAATAAAAAATATTAAATAACTTAAACATATTTAAAGCTTTAAAATAATTATTATTTTAAATTAAAAACAAAAAAAAAACGCAAAGCAAGCATATTTTATTAACTTTTTTTCTAAAAGCTTTTTGTTTTTGTAAATTTCGGTTATAATTTCGTTTAAAAAAATATATATTTTTTTAAGCATTTTCATATGAATTTTTAAATAAAGCTAAATTTGTATATAAAAATTGTTATTTTCCAACTAAAATATTTTTATATATTGTTAGACTAACTAAAATATATGTTAGTTACATAAATATTTATAGTATTTTAAAATTGTTTATATATTTTAAAAATCATGTTTAATTCTAAAAAAAAATATTAACAAAAAAAATAAAATTTTTATTTTTTTTTAAATTATATAATAATTGTTATTGTTCATAATTATTAAACAAAATTAAATTAAAATTTTTAAAATAATTACTATAATAAGAGTAAATACTAAATAATACTTAAATAGAAAATTTAAGAATTTTTCTGAAAAATTAAATGAAGTTAATAGAAAAAGTTTGTTGAAAAAAAAAAATATTACAAAATTTAATTAAAATTTTTTGTTAAATTTGTACAAATTTCAAGATGTCAATTATGATATCTGTTTATATATATATGTTGATGTTGTTGTTGGGTAAGTATGTATGCAATTTATATGTAATTAATAGTTATGTATTTTTTATTAAAATATTTAAGCGAAATGAAATTTAATTTAAATTTCACTGTAATAAATCCAGTCTGAAATGTAGTAAAATAAAATACAGTTTAAATTATCAATATCAATTAATTATTATACACAAATAAAAAAATAATCACATTTTAATTTAAAAAAGAAAATAAAATAAAAATAATTAAATCTTTAAATTTGTGCAATTAAAAGTTTAATTAGATTTGAACATTTTTAATATTTTGAAAAGTCAACCTTTCAAACTTTAAAAGATTGTCATCAAAACTTCCTGATTGAGTAAAATACACTGTGCTACAGTTAAGAAACACTTGTTTCAAAAACCTAACTGGTGTATATTACTATAAATGCATTTATAGGTTATGTTTTTATGTGGTTATTATGCGTTTGTGCATAATATTCGGCTTAGAATTGTCATACCTAACTTCTCAAATGCTTTACCCCAACATACGAGGATCGGTCCATTATTTCTCATATCAACTATTTAGCTGACACTTTCGAATGGGATGATATTATAATATTTGTTGTATTTGTTTAAAGTAATAAAAATATAGGCAAAATTGACTCATAATTATTGTCTGTTTGTCTATCTGGCTTGATTTTTGGCTAAAGAAAAAATATTTCTCATAGAACTCACAAATATCAAAATCCAGATCAACGGGACAAACTTCGCAAAAGACGAAGTAAATTGTTTCATATGACGAAATAAAACTTTCAAACAGCTAATGCAATCAATCACAGCAGTGGTGTGGGTGAGTTTTGAGTTTGGACTTTATGAACCTAGCAGAGGCCACGCTCCACAGGGACCCAAAGTTGGATCATAAAAATATTTCAAACGGTGCAGATTCCTTATATTTTAAAGATTTTTAAAATTCGTGAATTCTGATAAAAAACCTTGTTATCTGAATAAATTATCCCTTATAACAATTTAACAATTTAAGGAGTGAGATCAAAAAATTCTTAACATACAAATATGTTAATAAAAACGAAACCATTTTTATTTTTTACTTCACATCATTGACAATTTAAAATATATATATTTTTCATCTTTTAATCACCAGTAATGAGATTTTAAACATTTTTGAAGTGCCTTTGTCACTTGTACAGGTAAAATCTAACAACATTGTCATATATTACTCAGGATTTATTCATTGATTATTGCCACAAAAAAGCCTTATTCACATCTGAAATTATTATGTTTACTTTGAAGCGATTGAAAAATAAACCAAATATAAAGTTTTCATTCATGAATTCCAATAAATATATATTAAAAAAATTAAAATACGTCTAGAAAAAGTGATTTTTTGAGTTATGACTACCTTGCAGCAAATAAGCGATATGTTTTCAAACCATGATTAGCTTACACTTTTCCTATTAAATAGCTCGAGCACTGAGCTAACCGGACTGCTTTGCTACAGGATGTGCTGGGAGCTCTTTTGAAAATGCTTTCAATTTTTCTTGGCTTTAAAAATATCATGTAAACCACCTCTTCTATCTGAACTAGATTTTCTATCAACAGAAAAATTCACCCGGTTTTGTTTACTTAGATTGGAAACAGTTTTAAGGCAGATCTTTGAAGGTTTTACTTTTTTATTTTTTAGTACGCATTTTTTTCTGGTCACTAATTTCAATTAGATTAATTAAAATAGTATAGTTTGACATTAAACATAATAATTGATATGTTTTACAAAGCTAACTTGAATACTTGTGTTAAAAGTTAAAGAATTTTTCGATTTCACTCTGTATTAGATTTCAAAGTCGTCGTTTTGACAAAAGCTAAACTTTTGGGTCGATTACGTATGACAACCGAACTTCAGTTGCGTTGTCAGTTGCTAAAATTATATCATAGATGGCAAATAAGATAGTCAATCTTAGTTGCCAAATAGTAAATACTTTGGCAACTGTGGTTGTCTAGTTGTCTAGTATATTTTACTTTCAGTTAAAAACGTATGAAGTACAAAATTATTTAATTTACAAGAATTTGAGGTACTTTTTCAACAAATAGATATCCAAATAATGCTCGTGGCATCTGGGCTTTGGTAATAGATACAAATGTCGGATATTTTCTTCAGGTCCCAATTCAATTTAATTGTTTCCTCTTCGATACCATTTTGGAAACAATCCATTGAGTATAAAATTGTTGCTCTATTTATTGCACTAAATACCTTAAGTATAACTGACATCGTAAGCAAAGCCAGCCCCAAATAAATACCATTGCTGTGGGATTATTTAAAGCTTCCATCGGCAAAAAAATTATAAATTTCGGAAATAATTTTTAGCAACGGTGGTATTGCTGTTGAAGGATAAACATACGCAACTGACAACACAATTGAAGTGCCGTTGCCATACGTAATCGACCCATTAAAAGAACTTTGTGCAATAGTACAAACTACAGACTGCAAAGAACTGTAACTAAATATACTAGCAACAACTACATAAATATAAAAATAAAATAACATTTTTTTTAAATTATTAAAAATTATTTTACAAAATAAAAATGAAATAAAAAACACAAAATCATAAATATTTTTTTTAATTTATTTTTTATTTTTTGTTTGTTTTTAAAGGCTTTTCTTTTGTTTTTGTTAATATATAAAGAATAATGAAGAAAAAACAAAGTAAATAATAAAACTAAATTATACAAAAAAAAAATATTTTTAATTAAACTTAATAAAGACACAAATTAGAGCAAAAAATAATAATAATAAAAATTATGATAACAAAAATATTGAATAGAAAATGTTAAGAAAAAAATAAAAAAAGAAATACACAATTAATAAATTAAGAAAGAAAAATTTAATAGAAAAATAAAAAAATATATATTTTTATATTAAGCAAAATAATAAGTACTTAAATAACAGTTTTTTATATACTTGCACTTAAATTTTATTATTATTTTTTGTTTTTGTTTTGGTTTTTTTATGAAATTAATTAACAATTATTTGAAAGTGAAATTAAGTCAGAAACTAAATAAATTAACAAAACAAAACAAAAAAAATTATAGTAAATATATAAATTAAGACACAGACTGTGGTCATTTTAAGTTTTAAGCACACTGTTTTAAGAAATTACATTAAATATACAATTTGAAATAAAGAAAAAATTATAATTATAATAAAACTAAATCTTTTTTCTTCCAAATTTTTTAAACAAAAATTTTTACATAAAAGTGGAGCATTTTTTTCTCTTACTTTTTTACAGAATTATTTTATAATTAAGTTTTGGGTTTTTTTTACTTATAAGCAAAATACTTTCTTTTTTTTAAATAGATTTTATATAAAAAAAATATTAAGAACAAAAAACTAGCAAAAAAAATTAATAATTTTAACTTTAAATAAAATAAAAAAATAATTATAATAAAAATATATTTTAAAAAAATTTTTTGTTTTGTATGTTTGTGTGTGTAAATATGGTAAATATAATTAACACGGTGTAAATTAATGTACTTTTGCACTAACAACGTTAATAACGTTTAATTTTTGTTACGTTTTTTTTAGAAAATTGAAATTTTTTTTAGCAGAAAATTGAAATTTAAAAAAAAGAGAAAAATATTTTTGAAGATGACAAAAAAATAGGAGAAAATTAAGAAGTTTTCTATATGTGTAGTTGTTTATTTAAACTAATACCATAATTCTGTTAAGACAATTAAGTCGTCTAGTTCGAGGAAGAATTGTTGTAGTCGAATTTAGAATTCTATAAGTCAATCGCCTGTTTTATTCGATTTGTGTCTAAGATATTTTATCTTACTGATGCTTAAGTGTGCAATAGATTATTATAACAATGAAATTTATGTGAATAAGAAAAGGTTATGGACCGACGTTCGCATAATTTTTGCTCACCGATTTTGCCTATATTTATCTTAATTTGATCAAACATTATTATAAAACCCACACATATGAGGGACTTATGTGTTTAAATGTGATATTTGGAAGTGGAATTTATGCAATTCAATTATATTAGGATTTGGGGGTTGTAAGGAAGCACGAATAATTGAGCATGTGGCTTTAGAATATAAAGATAACATGGATATACGGACAAAGGTATATCGTTGAATCTTTTTAAATCTTTTAAAACGATTCTGAGTCTAACGGAATACATCAAATGTGGGATATATCATAAGAATATTACAATGTTCACGGTATATGTGAAATTTATGCACTTCAAATTGATATTAGGAAGAATCATATGTGAAATAGTGAATCAATTCTTATATAATTTAGCACAACATCTTAAAATACAAGAATAACGTGGACCTTGTTAAATCGACATTATTATTCTCCGCCATTACAAGTGGTAATGAGGGTTTTTTTAAATTGTTTAATCACATGTATAGTGAAAAGAATCAGAAATAACATACAGCTATACAAACGATATCATCATAAAAAAAGAAAGTGAATTTTGTTCGAATTAATATTTAAACCCTCTTCCATAAGCTTAATGGACTATTACATCCCGGAATAACAACTTACTTTTATATTTCATAAAAAATATATTTTCATTATATTTTGACGTTTCAAATCTTGTAAAATACAGACACACACACACTTTATCAAAGACAAAAACCATTATTTTTATAGATAAAAGACAATATTGACTTATAGAATTAAAAAAAGCAAAGACGAAATGTGATCGTAAATCGTCTAACAGAATTTGGATATAAAAATTTGGCTAGTTTTGTTTGTTTGTTTTGTAATTTTTTTCTTTAATTAAATATGATTCCTTTCTTTTTTTGAATTTAGAATAAACTGAAAATTGTCTGCATTTAAAACTTAAAGATTTCAAATTAATAAATGTGTAAATGTTGATTTGTTTGTTCTAAATAATTAATTTAAATCTTTACTACTTATTGTTACATTTAGTAATTTATTTTATATTGTTTTTTTTTTATTCTTGTAATATAATTACGGTCAATAGCAGAGACAAAAAAGAAAAGTAAAGAAAAACCAAATTGTGTTTGAATATATTTTTTTGTTCTACGTGAAAACAAACATGAAATAATAACTAATTGATTTAATTATTATCATTATTGGTATTTTTCTTTCTGTGTAATAGTGTTTTTTTTTTATAAATGTGTCGGTTGTATGTGTTTTTTTATGTAAAGAAAAAAAGGAAGAGCTTTTTAGGAAGTTTTTTATTTTATAGAAACTTACTCCTGGTTATCTGTGTCACTTTCATCCAATTCACTCTTGTTACGTCTCTTCTCATAGATCAAAATAATGGTACACAGTATCAAAACCTCAACACAGATACCCAAGAAAGGCCACAAAGCGGCATATTTGCCTAAAATAAAAATCATGTCATTCTTTTCTTTTACACAAATAACAATTGTTTACTCTCTCACCTTTTACACGTACAAAAGATACATCACTAGCTTCTGTTTTACCAATATCGGTGGCAGCATTACGACCAATACATTTGTATTCGCCTCTATCATCCAAGCTGGCATTTTCAATAACTAATATAGCATTTTCTACATTATTTTCATCAGCTTTTAATATATAACGTTCAAAGGTACTGCTGATGGTTAAATTACCTGCATTAAGACAAATGGTTACGAATATAAATAAAAAAAAGAGTTCAAAAAAATATGAGAAGATAAACTTACGGAAAGCCCATGACAATTTTGGATCAGTACCGACAACTGTACAGATAATTGTCAATTTTTCACCCTCAACAACGCCACTATTTGAAGGCACTCTAACAACAACATTAGCTAGATTGGACAAAAGAAAAAAACATTATAGAAGTAAATAAATGTTTAAAATTATACACTGGTTTATATTGCTATAAATGCATTCAATTTTTGTTTGTTTTTTTTTTTTTTCTTTTTTTCTTAAGAGTTGTATACGTTCTTTCTAACCAAAATTATACAAGCCAATTTCTGTTATTGAAGTGAAACGCTAAGTCAATGATTGAAAGGATAATGATGATCTGGGATATATAACGGGTGATTCGAACGAAATGCAATAAATAGAAAGGAAAATGATAATTAGTACTATAAAACAGATGATTCAAAACTTCACTATTATTAATATAGTTTTTGAACGGATCATGAATCGGGTAAGTGTGCTCCAATAAGGGCAAAGAGCATCGATCGAAATGCAGTAGCCAGAAGGGAAAATAATCCGGGCTATAAAGCGGGTGAATCAAAACTTTTCATTCACTCTTTTTTAATATAATTTTTGAATGGATCTTGAAATATATAGGCTAACGTGACATGATGAAACATTTACGTCGTTTTTCTTTTATTGTGGTCCCATTTTCTTACTTGTGTGCAAGTCCAAACTTTGAAGTTACTCGAAAGGTCTAGAGTTAAACCAAAAAGATGCAAGGACATAGTGAATGATCCTAGCAATATTAAGTAAATGCAAACCCTAACGACAGGTGGGGAATATGGGGCAATGGCAAAGAAAAAGTCAAATCGTTTTCTCTTCTTTATCACAGAAATTTATACAAAAATCGTGATTTTTATCGATCGATAAGGAAATGATAATACAAATTTGTCTTGTACTTGATAAACATTTTTTCGAATAATGCTTTCCATATATTGCCCCCCAACAGTTTTCATTTCGTAAGGCCTTTGCTAGTCTTATCTCGAAATTGTCTTATTTAAATTTGACAAACCATCGTTCTCAGGTCCTTTTTTGTTGGAGCCTACCGATCGTTAACTCCCACTTACAAACGATGAAACATTCATCAACCGTTTTCTTTTATATGAAAATTACCATTGAAGCAAAACATCTCTTTCAAGTATGGAATTCAACATTATTAAAGGGACAAATGTGTGCTATTTTCGTATGCAACGAGTACTGAATCAACAACAGATGTGCATTTATAGCAAT